>PVLD010021521.1:0-31262 GCA_004027595.1 Dinomys branickii
CTAACATCATTTCTCTTTATCTCCTCACGAACTTTATGGGCACTGATATATTCAGATAAATATTGGTTGAACAGATCATCCGGGGCTGTGCCCCTACCTCTGGCATTCTTAAGGACATTGGGTCTTAGGATCTTGAAACTAAGGAAGAAGGTAGTTAGGATCAGAAGACAATCTAAAGCTTTTCTCAGCCATTAACATTTTTGCCTTCTGTGGCAATTACTGAGCATATGCCTTGAATGCTATTCCCCAGCCATACCCTTGCTCTTTGCATTCTAATTTGAAGGATCTTAGGTGACCATAGAAAAATTTCCACTTGTCAACAGTTATTTTCCACTGTTAAAGGATGGATAGGCTCAGTTTGAAACTGAATTTTACCAAATGTTTGCAGCTGCCCTCTCATGGCCAACCCTCCAATATTTTTCCATGTATCTAATTGAGAAAATGGTCTGGACTCTCCCTATAATAGATAATTATACACAATCACAATGGCCTCAGATTGCTCCAATTAGGACAGTATCAGCTGTATCTCTCCTGGGATCATCTGGACACGCAATCAACATGACTACCGAGAAACCGTACACCCTCCGACTTGCTGCTGTACTGCTGTTTGTTGCAAATCCTAAGTCCAGCCCTTTCACTGATGCCTAGAACACTTCCCATTGCAGCCAGTTTCCAAATTCATCTCATGTACTCTGAATTAATTTTATTTTCTTCTCTGACTTTCCCAGATGAAGAGAGTAATCTGTCCCCCTCCCCACTTCGGGACCTGTCGGGGGAGATTGGGGACCAGGAGGAAGACGAGGAACAGAGGTGGCTAGACGCGCTGGAGAAAGGGGAGCTGGATGACAATGGGGATCTCAAGAAGGAGACCAACGAGCGGCTGCTCACTGCTCGGCAAATACGCTGGTTCATTCTTTCTTCACTCACCAAGTAGGTATGCTAAGAACTTGCCATGCTCCAAGCACTTCACTAGGGTTAAATGGGGGAGAAGAGACAAAGTTTCTGTTCTCTCGAGACTAGTTTTCTAGTCTGTGTCTGTGTGGTGTGTGTGTTTGGTGTAACGGGTAAATACCAGTCTCAGAAAGCCGTACGGCTTACCAACAAAGGAAAATAGGGTGATGACATAGAAAGTGGCAGAAAGGACATTAGGCAGGAGAGCCAGGGAAGGTCTCTTTGAAAAGACACCATTCCCACTAACAGCAGAAAGGCCTAGCTGGGCATGGTGGCGCACGCCTATAATCCCGGCACTCGAGAGGCTGAGGCAGCAGCATTGCTGCGAGTTGGAGGACAGCCTTGGCTAGAAAGTGAGTTCAAGGCTGGCCTGAACTGCACAGCGAGACCCTGTCTCAAAACAAGAGGGAGGTGTATTCAGCTGAGCGGGGATGGCAGCTTGTATGGGGGAAAGTAGTGAGAATGGAGGAAATCAGATGAACCTCTGAAAGCACCTGGATTTGCCAACTCTATCTTCTGCCTTCAGATTGATGATTTGACTGACTCTTTCACATAGTACCACCCTTAGATAGGGTCTCTACATTTGAGAGGGTTCTGCATGTCTACCACGCCATGCATGCCACCGTGGCACACATGGGGGCCAGGCACCCGCTCAGAAAGAGGTAGCGGCATCAGGCAATGATGTCACAAGCCATGACCCGCTTGTCACAACTCATCTCAGCTTTCCCACGGCTGCTCAGTACCTAGGTTTAACTGCAGTGTGGGTTTCGGGTTGTAGTTCAGGCACTTGTCTTAATAGATTCGTTATCACTAGAAATATGTTTCCCATCCAGAGCAATTTTTGTTATTCTGCTTTGTAAATGGGTGGAAGTGAAGGTAAAAAGAATGTGAAATTTCTTTGATCTAAGTGTGTCCTCCTTATGAGGAATGAATCACTCTGTTGCTTCAGCTTAATCACCAAGCAAAACAACCGAAACAAGTGGAAGAAAATGAGAAAGTCTGGATTGTTGGAAAGGTCTCCAGAGCCTCTTGTCAGCCCACGGATGGGGAATGGGCAGGCAGAGGCGGAGGCTGTGTGCTTAACTGGTGTTCCTGGCTTTAGGTACCTGCTCCCATGTGTAGAGAATGTCTGGGGGAGAATGTGGGCTCGCTGTACTCTGTGCACACGTGTTGCGTACTTGTACATTTGTCTGAATGTATTTGCGAGTGTTGGTGCATGACTGAGAACGAATGAGCCTACCTATTCCTGTGTGTATTTTAAATGAGTAGATTCAATACCTTTCTTATAGAAACTTGATCCATCATTAATTCGCAGCAGTACAGAGTGCTGCATAGTCCTGGCTATCCGGCTATCCTCAGCGGTATGTGAGCACACTCACTCTCTCTCTCTCTCTCTCCCCTTGAGTACAGAGACCCCTAGAGCCCTTAATGAAAAGCTAGGCTCTTGACGAGTGCTTGTTGAATGACCAGCTGGCAACAATTTTAATGCGTGCCTGTATCTGAAGCTGTGGGCATTTGCCAACAGGTTGAGAGGGATCAATGTAGACTTACAGGCCTCCTTCCCATCTTGTCTATTGTTCATACATCAAATGCCCTTTGCTGAACATTCTGTCTGTCAAGTGCTCTGTTAAGTGCCAGGTAAGCCGTGAAGACTTGGTATTTGTCCTCAAGTAGTTCAGTGGCGCTCACTGAATCTTCCTCTTTATTCCACACTTAAAAGACAAAGTTCAGGCCTCTCTCTTCTCCCTGGCCTTTCAAGAACTCACATACTGATGATTTCCTCTTCTTAGAACAAGTCTGCTTCTCCAACTGACTCTTAGACCTCACTGCTGATTGAAGAGTCATATGAAATCAACATGCCTAAATCAACTCTCAGCCATCAGATTTTGCCTTTTGTAGCCCATGCAGCGCAGACTACTAGACAAATCATTCTAAAACAATACCCTTATACTTTCATCATCTTGCTCAAATCCACCTAATGGCTCTGTGTTACCTACTACTTCCCCACCCAACCGTATTCACACAGCAGGTTGACAGAAGCCTTCTCCCCCGACAAGTAGAGGTCTACTGAAAATAGACATATAGAAACAAGCTAAGTAGTGAACAAGGGCATTTTATATTTTAGGAACATATCCATTCAGATATTAAAGTTTTTATTCTCAACGCAGTTACTCATTTAACAAAAATCCCCCGAGCAGTTAGTTCCTTCTTTGCTTCTCCATATGATGACTAAATCTAATAGCTGATGCAAGTAGACATTGATAGGTGGCCTTTTCAGGTGGAGCCTTCTGCCTGAACTCTGCACTGCATTCTGTGCTTTGCAGCAGAAGAGAACAGTGGGAGGAGGGGCAATCCTTGCAGATGGCTCCCGAGCCACCTATCTGCTAGCTCTGCTGTGCTCTGCCATATCCCTTGAGTCTATCCTGAAGTTCTCCCCCTCCCCACATTCGTGAAAGGACCACTTCCCAGAAGCGGGGTTGACTCTGCCTCACCGTGGTAGGTCCTCATCCCCAGTGAATGGAGCCTAGCTCCAAGGAGCAGACCTCTCAGGTGACACCACAGGACTCCCCACTATAACACTCTTCTCATAGGACCTGTTTGAGCCAGTTGTGTGTGGTGTCAGAAAACAGGGATGGAAGAGGTCACAGAAGATTTAGCCGTGGATAAGGAGCCAAGCCTAGTTTTTGAAGAAGAGAAGGGCATTCCTCCTGGGCATATGTGCCTTATATGTGAATTAGTCAGGAGACCAAGAAAAATTTATTTGGCTAAATATAGGGCAGTGAGAGCAGGGATTCTAGAAGAGACAAGATGTCTCCTTAAAATGCAGCTCTGGAGGAAAATCCTGGTTTTGCTTCCTTTGATCTCTTGGATCGGATCGTCTTTCACTTTTAGCTTTTCAGGAAGTATACTCACCATGTCAGTGTCTGACACAGGGCCAAAGCTGGTCACGTAGATGTCCGTCTTGACTTCAGTCACTGCATCTGAGTGAAACAAAGTAGAAAGGCAGAGTGTCACGAGAGTCTGTTGCCTTCACTTAGTCCTCTGAAGGCAGCCCACGTGGTACTCCCATGGAAACGGATCCGGACCTTACACAGCTGCAGGAAACCACCTGAGACACTTTTCACCTGTACTCCTCCTTCACCGAGAACATGCTAGGTTTAGGTATGAAGCAGGTATACTTTTACATAGCTCTGAAAATCACAGCAGGCTCCACAAACCACAACTCGAAGAAGGCCCTTGGAGATCCCTGATGTTCACCCACACTGGGCTCTCACACTGTGCTTACCTTATCTGTGGTAGTTTATAAATGCTGTCAGATCCAATTCTCCTGAACTTCCAGGAACACAGGATCATTGTACTCCTGCTCCCTAGACCACGCAAAGCAAGGAAGGGTAATGTGCCAGGTTCTAGCTGTGGGAAGAAACAATCAGTCCCCTATGGTTGGAATGGTTAATGTGGGATGCAAGACCCTCTATACCAGGGTGACCATGGAAACATATGTTGATGTGGTGCTGCCACGAGATTAAAATAGTCAGGAACGATGTACTAACACATGGAGGACAACTGCCCGGGAGAGTTGGCTGGGTCCACAAGAGACTGCATGGGTGACTAATAAACTTTCGTTGGGTCCAATGACCAAGATTTGGAGACCACTGATATCACCTGGTGCACGCTCTTTGCCCTCGTTTTCCTTAAGTGTGCTGATTACTGGGTTGCATTCCTATCCAATCTAAGAGCTTCTGAAGGTCAAGAAGCTCTGTCTCTGTATTTTAAGCACACAGAATAGGGACTTGTTACTAATATGGTGGTCATTAAACATTTTTGTGTTGCTGGATGAATCTCATCACGTATTTGCCATGTTCGAAAATGATACTATTATTATTTTAATCTATTTGTAGACTAAGTTGTAGATTTGTAGACTGAGTAGTCTATTGGTTGTTGTTGACGGCAACAAAAACTCTAGACTTGGTCATTTATAAACAATAGAAATGTTTATAGATGTTATAAATTACAGCTCTGGAGTCTGGGAAGTCCAAGGTCAAGTTACTGGCAGATCTGATATCAGATGAGGGCTCATTCTGCATCGATGGCACCTTCTATACCCTCATATAATGGGAGCAGCTAGGAAATGTATTTTAGTCTCTTTGATAAAGGCACTAATTCCATGCC
The DNA here is from genome assembly GCA_004027595.1 of Dinomys branickii. Lineage (NCBI taxonomy): Eukaryota > Metazoa > Chordata > Mammalia > Rodentia > Dinomyidae > Dinomys > Dinomys branickii. The sequence goes on from PVLD010021521.1 coordinate 5,122, forward strand.
TGTTCCAGTCACCTTGAAAAGGGACTACCTTCTAATACTGTCAACTTAGGCATTCAGTCTACTGAATACTGGAACGCACTCATACACACACACACATTCAAGCCACAGCACATTGCCAGGAAGCACAATTATGTTACTATTGGGTTTGTCTTTTCCTGCTTCTGTCATCCCTGTTTATCTCACTGCATCCCAGCCAGCCCACTCACACCTGCATATCTCAAACAGAGCACAAGCCAAGCCAGCCTGCTCCAGCCCAGAAAAGCCCATTCCAGCCTACCATATGTCTCATCACTACACTAAATCAGAATGTCCCACTCCAGATCAGCATACCCAGTCCCACTGAGCATATTAGCAACACGGCTAGCGTCAACAAACCCCACACAAGATTCAGTGTGAGTAATGGGGCAGGTACTGCAGCTTTCCTTTCCTGCAGAGGTGGGGTATGTGCCTACTCTACATGAACTACATTCACTGTACTCCTCCAACCCTGAGTTCTCGTCCAGTGTATTTTATATCTTGCTAACTTCTCGCTTTCCAGAACTATCCCTCAGGCCTTATATATCGTGCCTCTATTGAGGCACTAATGTGTTCAGTATACTCAAGGCCACTGCACTTATGCACAAACACTGTATTTTTAGGAGAGACTATAAATATCATTTAGTAATAATCAACACTATAATCAGTTCAGCAAAAGAGACAATTTACTCCCAAGATTAATCAGCAAATAACATGTCTCTGAAACTAGAATTGTGTTCTAAGTGGTTGGATTCTCATGCACAATAGAGGCTTCCCTTGGAGCTATTTTTGTACTTGAAGGAGCAGACCCACACCCCCAAATCCATAACATCATCTCCAAATGTGTGTCCCTCTCACATACATGGGTAGGCCCACTGGTTGGAACATCAAAGGCAAATATACCTACACCATGGCATAATGATGTCCAGTTTACCTGCCCCAAAGTCCATGAAACAAATCCAGTCAATGGAAGAGATCACAATCACACTGGAATCCAAAATTATGAACAAGCCATTACTGACACAGAACAACCTTCTTTACCAATGGAGTTGGAGAATTGTAAGATAGTAATGCATATTTCCAACAGGTAATTAAACCTACAGGAAGAAAAGAAGAAGAGAGAAAAATGAGGAAAGCCTACAAAACTGATGTGTATGGAAGAACTAGAGCTATAGGGGAAGACTGCCCAAGGTAAAGTAACAAGCGCTGGGGGTATAGCACAGTGGCACAGAGCCTGCCTGGCAAGCACAAGGGCCTGAGTTCAATTCTCAGTGCCAAAAAAAGAAGAAAAATCATAAAACCAATGTGAAGTGACAAAAGAACATCTCTCATCAATGTCCTTCCTCCTGCCGCTCCCAGCCTGTGTTCTAATGACACTATTAAAGAAGCTAAGTGGTGGCAGGCTGCTCTGCTTCTGAGGGAAAATAGAGTCACTGTGGATAGAAAAGGAAGCTACAGTAATCAGCAACCTTAGCCTGCACGGAAAGGTATAGGTTCTGGATCTCTGCCCCTCACTTACTGAGTGCCTTACACAAGATTTCTTTCCTTTCAGCTGTGCTTTTGCAGCAGCAAACGATGCTTGGTAAGTTTATTCTAACAACTAGACTGGTATGCTGGACAGTAAACACCTTCCTCAATTTCTACCCCATTCAGGAAGACTCTGGCAGGTAAGAGAATTAGGGGAAGCAATGTGCAATGAAGGGAGATGGGAGAACACAGAAGGGAAAAGGACAGGTAGAAGGGAAAGATTATGAGGAGCCAATGAGAGGACAAAGAAGGGAGGAAACACAGGATGGATGGGAGGAAATAAGACAGAGTGAACAGAGGAAAAGAAAGGAAGTAATAAAAAGACGCAGAATGGGAGAAGCAAGAAGTAGCCAGAAGCAGAGAGAGAACGGGAAAGCAAGAGAGAGAGAATACTAAAAGATACAAGGAGAGGTGATAATGCTTTCACCAGCGGGGCTAGAAGTCCCTCCTGCAGTGAGGGTACAGAGCAGGGATTCCTCCTGGAACCCTGGCAGCACAGGTGGAGGGGCGCTCTGAGGTCATGTTCTGGGCACCAGACATAGAGGCCAGCATCCACATAGCCTCCCAGCCCCTTGGCACGAATAAAACAATTAGGAATTGACAATTTCATTTAACTGAATGCAAAGAGTGGCTTCTTTTTCACCACCGCTTACAGATGCTCCTTGGCTAGTTCTTCATTCATTTTGGAGATGTCATTTCCTTCCAGTGTGAAGTGTATTGGGTGGTGAAACAAATGACCATATGCCTACTGTATGGCACAATGGCCTCTCATAACCTTACTGCCAAGTACATGCATTGAAGTAAATTAATTAAGGAGATAGATAACAATTAAATTTGAATCTAAAATTCCAGGCAGGACAAACCAGACATAGGAAAACTTTCTAAAGCAATTGTTAAATTGTAAGAAACAAAAAGTGAGTTATCTCCATTCAAAAATTTACTGCAGTATTGGAAATGCTTCAATAGCCCTGAAATAACCCACACATATATGCATTAAATGTACCTAAATATGTGGACATGCACACACACACACACACACACACACACACACACACACACACCCTTAACCCTCACCGAGATTACTGTTTTGGAGAATACAGGGACCAGGTCCCACACTATTTCTGCTTCCTGCTGATCTGGAAAAGCCAATACTATAAGCCAATCAGCAAGTGATTACTGTTTATGTTGAGTGTATTCTCACAATAAGCTGTATTTCTAATTTAACCTCAAACACATGCACAAGAACCCTCGAATTCTCTCCGTGAGCACCCTGAATTTGGTCAGCAGGCAGTCTTCGTAGGTTGCCCAATTCTAGACGTGTTACCCCAGCATGCAGACATGAACCTGAACTTAGCACTGCCCTCTGGACCAACATGACAAAGTGTGTTCCCTGTTTCTTCTGAGATCTAAAGAGCTTAAAGATTTCAGGAAACTGAGCATTGTACACCCATGTCTGCTCTTCTTGATCCTTTTCAAACTAAGCAGCTCAACTTTCTTAGACTGTGTCTCTCCTTTTTTGCTCTTTTGACCCTCATTATCCTTTATGCACCCTCTGAAATACATTTTGTGATAAAACTTTATCACAATTCCATAAGACATATGATCTTGAGATAAATGATATGAAGAAAAGCCAACTACCCAGTGCATCTCGTTAGGGGCCTATTGCAAAGACATTCTTCCTCAAATAGTGATGCTTGAGAACTGTTTGTTTGTTTGTTCATTTCTTTGTTTTACCAGGAGAACAACTGGCCAACTTTTTTGTCTTCTCATTTTCAAACTGCAAGGAATTGGGGAAAATGATTATTCATTGCTATATATACTTTTCATCTTACAGAGGGCTCAGGGTCTAGAAATAAGATCCCATGTGACTAGCTATTTGAGACTTAGGGAATGAGTTCCAATGACTTCTACACAAGCTCTCAGAAATGAGAATGAAAGTGTTCTGATCTCAAATGAATGACCTTTTCATGTGTCTTTGACAAGTTTTGAGGATGGAGATACTATATGTACTTATTGATACCCTTCTGTATCATTAATCGTAGAAAATCTCTGGAAGAATCAACAGGTATCTTAAGGAAGTAGAAATCACTTAATATTCCTCCACAATTTCTGAGCTCCTTTAAGAGTTCTGTGGCTGCTTCATAACGCACTTTGCAGACTGTTTGGTCTAACTTCCAAGCTTTCGTCATTTGTAGACTTGAAATCTGGAAATGTCTCGTTTGTGTTCCTCTTTACATTCCTTAGGACTGGAGTGTGCAGCAAAACTAGTAGCCAGCTGCATTCTTCTGAGGATTTTAAGCAAGAAGTATACACAGTATACTGCATTTATAACATAATCCCAGGAAGAAATACTGCAAGAGTTCTAGGAGACCACAATAACCACCACCTTAACTTTCCAACTCCACTTCTATACTAATACAGCTGGAATATAGACTCTCACAAAAGCAATGTAGAGCAAACTTCTGCCCAGAATTTGCAAGTACAGTGGTACCTCAGTTCACAAATGCTTTTATTTGCAAATAATTTGGTTCACACACGAAAGTGTTTGGCAAAATTTTGTTTTGTTTGCAAACTGCATTGGGAGACAAACATAATCATGGCCCCATTTCCCACACAAACACAAATGTGGCCATCTTTTCTAAAGTCAAAGAAAAAATAAGTTTGTAGCCAAGGTACCACTGCATCTTGGAGGCCTCAAAAGTAACCCTTCAGTCCCAAGCCAGATATAGCTGGTAGAGGGTAAAAATCAGTGAGGTCACACCACTTCACTCACTGGTTTGACAAAACACTGATTCTTGAGTCATCACCCTACACATTCCACATTCTTTGTCATCACCCCACCCCTCAACCTGGTATTTGATATTTAAATGGCAAAGCGCCAACACACGTTTCAGTTACCAACCCAGTTGGTACAGACGTACAGGGAAAGGGTGGAGGAGGCGAGAATCCACAGTGAGGCAAACACTGAGTCTGCTTTTGGGAGGTCGTGGTACAGGCTGTGGTAGTGAAATTCTCCAACATCTTAAAAAGGTGTATTGGTGTTTTTCCAGGGCCTACAGATTCTAACCACACATCCAACATTAACTAGTGGAAAGACCACGAATATATGAACATGAGTGTTAGGTTAGTTGTAGTCCTACGTGAAATAAAACATGCGTTAGATTTCTTATCTGTAAAAGTGAGTTGGCCTACACCATCTGCCATGATGTTCCTGTCTCAGATCCAGATGACCATGGACTGACTCTTCTGAAGTCATGAGCCAAATTAAACCTCCCCTCAAGTTGCAGGTGTCAGGTACTCTGTCCCAGCAACAGTGAAACCAACCAGTGCAACACACTAATGGTAGATAATATATACATGCTTTAGTTGCTTCTAACAAAATGCAAAAATATCACTGAGCATAAATGAAACAAAGAAGTGAGCAGTATTAAAATCAAAGTTCTGAATTTGAAGGCAAAAATTGTAGTAAAAGAGTCTAAAACTTATCTATATGAAAGAGAAGAGTAGACATAGGTTCAGTCTTTGGGGTACAGAACTGAAGGACTCCTTGAAAAGAGCCAAGGGGTCTAGGGATATAGCTCAGCAGCACAAGCACCTGCCTGAAAAGTACAAGGTCCTGAGTTCAATTCCTGACACCACCAAATCAAATAAAATAGGTTTTAAAATTTTAAAAAGAGAAAAGAGCCAAGAAAAGGTGAAGTTGAACTGATGCCTGGGATAGGATTGTGTCTGGAGCTGCAGGGCACAGTATTCCAAGCTGAGGTGTGATTCGCAGGTAGGAAAACGACATGTACGAAGACATTGCCTTGGCATTAGGAACTGAGCCAAGGGGCCTGCTGTACCAGAAGTGCATCAGCAATGCCACAGTGAATCTTCAAACTATTATTATAAGTCAAATTTGGGGTGGAGGTCGGGGTAGGAGCAACCTTAAAACAGCTCCAAGAAAAAAGGCGGAAAACAGAAATATACTGGTTTCTATCATGGCACAGAAAACATATTATAGCCTTCCTCTTTCACTGATTATAAATAAAATCTGAACAAAATATAAAAAGCAACCACAAAGGCTCAAAGACAAACAAGAGCAAATAGATAACACTGGAGAATAAAACTTGAAGAAGTTTCTCATAAGATAGTGTTTCCTTTTCCCCTCACAATCTTGATTCAAAGGAAAAACTACAAGGTGGGACTGTGGCACCTCACATATCCGAGGAGAAAATCAGAAGAAATGTCTCCTCTAGACAGGACAGGGTGGGAGAACCCCCGAGTGGAGAGGGTTACGGAAGCTCCATGCAGTGTGTCTGAATCACCAAACTCACAGGCTCATCCTTATGTTGTACATGAATGGTCCAAACCCAAGAGCGCTTAGCAAAAGCTTTGAGAATTACGCTAGGATTTTTTTAAACTACTACCTAAATGTTAGGTTCATCTCTGAGTAGCAGAAGTGTGGGACAGACTTAGGGCTGCAGATCAAAGATTTTGATAATTAAAATATGAATTTTGATTTAAAACATGACTCAAGTCTTAGGCTATCTTCTTAATGGTACACATGTTGAAATAAACCAATGCTGCATGGCAAAAATCTTTGAAAACTTTAACAGATGAATACTGTTACCCACAGAAGGCAAGGTAGGATAGGCTTTAACCGAGATTGATTATCTGCTAAAATATACAAAAAAAATTCTTCAAAGCATTGTAAGACAATCCAAATCTACATAATAATATTCAAATGTCCTGGAACAATGTAGTATTACTACTTAGCAAGAATGAGGAAAAAGTTATCAACTATGGACAGAAAAAGCACAGTAATAAATATGCACTACAAGACGATCCAGACATTAGACTTTAAACAGCTATTTCAAACTCGGGCAGCTATTACAAACATGCTGCGTGAGATAAATAAAATGATACTTGAAATAAATGGAAAGACAGAAGTTCTCAGCAAATTTAAAAATTTAAAAGCTTAAAAATGTACAAATAAGTTGAAATTTCACAACTAGGTTATTGAGAGTTCTTATTTTTTTTTTGAGAGTTTTACAAAGGGCAACAGAGATGGACATTTTGTATAGCTAAAAATAAAAGGTTTCCCTCCTCAGTTCATTAAAATAGGTGTGACTGCTGAAATAAAATATTACAACACTGTCTTGTGTGTCTTAGTGAATACTGATATAATAGATCAGACAAGTGCATTACTGAAGTCATAAGCATAGTGAGCTGACTGATCGTTTTGTTTGCTTCACTGCAAGTAGAATGACTTTAAATGAAGAAGACTTTCAAAGGCTCACTCTAAAGACTGAAACCCACATAGCACCTGATAAATCTCATATCTAAACATAACTCTTAGGTCAGGTGTGGTGGTGCACACCCATCGTCCCAGCATTCAGGAGGCTGACGCAGGAGGATTGCTGTGAGTTCAAGACCAGCCTGGGCTACAAAGTGAGTTCAAGACCAGCCTGAATTACCTAGTGAGACCCTGTCTCAAAAGGACCAAAAACAAAGCAATAGATGTACTGAAATAAAATAATAAAAATATTCAAATATGTCAAAAGACAACAAAGGAAAATGAGTGAACACAAGAATACAAAGGGCAAAAGGAAACATGTAATAAAATGATGAATATAAGCACAACCACATAAATAAATACTTTAAATATAGATGGTCAAAGATAATAATTAAGGAGAAATTGTCAGATTATGTAAAGGAAGCCAACTATACTTTATGTAGAAGAATATTTTAAATATAAAGGCAGAAATACGAAAAAAGCAAAGGAAGGAATAGAAAATGTAGGAATAAACATATCCAAAATTAATGTTGGATACTTTAAAGTTCCACTCTCAGCAATTGATAGAATATGTGCAGACAAAAGTCCTAAATCAATGGAAGATATGAACAACATCATCAATCAACATAGCCTAATTAAAACTAATACAGTATTCCACCCACAAGAGAAGGGTATGTGATCTCTCAAGTAAAATAGAAATTTACCAAGTTAGGCCATAAAAGCCTTAACAAATTTAAAAGAATTACAATAATATAAATGTCCCTAAAAGAACAAAAATGGGAATGAAGAATAAAAATGTGTGGAAATCACGAGGGATGTTACAGAACATAATGGACCAAATGGAATATAACAACCACTGCTAATTCCTATCATTTTGTCCTGGATCCCTGTGTCACTTTTGGTTTTGTTTTGTTTCGTTTCTGTCTATGTTGTTGGTGTTTTGCTATTGTTCATTTTTTATTATTCTCTTTAAAATAAAAAAATTACAGGAACAATATTTATACCATTCAATTATTACATAAGCGAAGAGAAATCAAACTCAATAACCCAAACTAATATCTCAAGAATCAGAAAAATGGAAAGGAATAAAGGTGTTATTTTTGTTAGTTTGTTTCTTGGTTTGTTGTTTGGTTTGTTTTTCTGAGACAGGGTCTTACTCTGTAGCCCAGGCTGGCCTCCTAACTCACGGTGATCCTCCTGCCTCAGCCTCTCAGGTGCTGGGACTGAGGTAAAGAGTACAGTGGCCTTGTGTACCTCCCCCTTCCTGTCTGCTGTCCCCCAGCTTCTGTCTTCGTGTTCTGAGGGCAAAGTTCTAGTTCTGGAGGGAGCAGTGCCCGCTGTTCTTATTCCCTAAGGATGCAGGCGCCCTTGGGGAGGACAGGAGCAGTGCGCTGCCTTTGTTTTGCTCTCCTCGAGATGCATTTTCCAAAAATATTTAAAGAAAAAACACTGGCGGCGGCAGCCTGGAGCTATGGGAAGCAGTCAGGACAGGCAATGCGCAGGACAGATCTAAACAGCTTGAACTCAGTCTCAAAGGAAATGCAAGCACTCTTTTCTTGTTTATTTGTTGTGCTTTTTGTCTTGGTAGAAATTCACAAGTTAACTCTAGAACTTATAGGAAGAGGTTTCTTTACTTATTCCCCAGAAACTAAAATTACCAAGTGAAGAAACCTAAAATTGCCAAGAAACTGAAAGAAACTAAAATTGCCAAGTACATTCTAAAAATGTGTCAATGTGGAAGACTCCAACACAATCATTTAGCCTTTCAAGATTTACTCTCAAATTACATAAATTGAAACACTGTAGCCCGGGGGACAGAATACAAACACAAGTTAGTTAGGCTCCTGCATGACGCTCAGTTGATCTTCAACTACATTGATAATATGGTCTAAATTGTGCTAAACAGTCACAGGCCAAAATACGACTCTAATCCATTACTTCAAACCTTAACCAGAGCTAACCTCAAATGGGTAGTAGAGCTAAGTGCAAAACCTGGCTGTAAAACTAGAAGGAAGCATAGCGCTACACATCTGAGACTTGGAGCCAAGCGAAGGCTTCCATATGATAAAAGAACACAAAATTTAGAACAAAGTATTAAGTTATACTTTATTAAACATTCTTCAAGTAAATTATTAAAAGACTAAAAATAAAAGTCAAAGATTGGGGGAAACATTTTCATATCACAAAGGACTTTTATCCATAACATATACGTAACTATCAAAGTTCAGTAAGAGACCCAAGCACTTAAGAAAACTTTTGCAAAAGAACTAAATAAAGTGCAAGCAGGGGATGGAAATTATGACCACAATGTGAGACCATTAGATTAGAGCATATACTTGCAGTCTGTAGTACCAAGGCCTTTAAGGAGGCAAAGCAACTAGAATTCTCACATACTACTGACGGGAATTCAAAGTGGTAGAACAGGCTTGAAAATTCTTTAACAACACCTTTTAACGGTAAACACATTTTTACTATGTAACTGCAGTCCTGCCTCTGGGTATTTACCCCAAATAAACGTAAACTACTACGTCACACACAGACTTGTGTGAGTGTTTATAGCATTTCCATTCATCACCACCAAAGACTGTGAATATCGTCAACGTCCTTTACCTAGTGGACCAGTCAAGTCTAATGCAACCATACCATGAAAGAATAACCAATAAAATGGAACTAATTACTGATACAGATGCAAGAACAGGGATGAACTGCAAATGTGAATTAGTAAGTGAAAGAAGCCACCCAGAAAAGTCTAGGTACTGTCTAATCCATTTGCATGACATTTTGGAAAGGCGAAACTTAAAGCACAGAAGGCAGATGAGGTGCTGCCAGTTTCCAGGGGCTGGTGGTAAGCGCTAAGTGCAGTGAGTTATTAACAACGGAGAAGCATGCCGGCATGCTTCCCAGTGAGGAAGCTGTTCTATGCCTATTGTGTTGGTAATTTTTTTGTTATATATCACAAAAGGTCAATCATACTGTACGTTATACATTCTTTTTTAAATAATACAAAACTTTCATACTGAATGTAAAGGTATAAACAAGCACAAATGCTGCCATTCTAACAGAATCGTATACCCAGAAACTGTGCTATGAGTATATGGGAAATTTGACAGATGGCAGGATAGCTATTACGTATCAGGAAGATAAGAATGTGATGGGCCAGGTGTGGTGGCACTTCCCTCCAATCCCTGCACTCTGTGACACTGAGGCAGGAGGACTGTAAGTTGGAGTCCAGCCTAAGCAACTTAGTAGGACCTTGTCTCAAAATAAAATAAATTAGAAAGCCTTGGGATGCTGTTCAGTGCATAGGCCCCAGTACCACTGCAAAGCGTCCTGAGACCATGAGTTACCCATGGGTAAAATGTAGACCTCATCTCTCACTACATATAAATATTAATTGCAAGTATATTAAAAACCTTAAATACAAACAGTAATTCATGAAAGAAAGGCTCCCAATGCCCAGTGAACATAAGCCATCTCAGCTCTTGACAGTCAGGGAGATGTAAACTAAAAGAAGGTACCATTCCACAGGCATAAACTTGCCAAAACCTAGCGGCATGACGGTGCCAACTGGGAGGAAGAAAATGAAACAAAGACTATTTTCACACACCGCTGGAAGGGGGAAAAACTAGTATAGTCATGTTAAAGAGCAATTGAGCAATATCTGCAAAAGCTCCGAAAGATATATTGTGTGATTCAGCTGTTCCCCTGATAGTGGTGAACTCATCACAAACTGCACACATGCACAAAAAGGCACATACAGAAATGGCCCTTTATCACCTAAATGTGCTTCTGTTTCGATTTCATGGCAGTAACTAGGTGTCCTTCGCCAAACAGGATTCTATCTACTTCCAGACGGTCCAATATAGACTCCTTTGCAGTCATTGTAGGTTAATGTGTCCCTACTGAGACATGGTCTCATTCTCTTTGGCATAGAATGAGTTGATGTGGCAGACTTGGCTGCACTGAGCAGAAACTAGGCTTTTTGCCTAGAATTAGACATATCTACTTTTCAACTCCAAATAAGTAGTTTTCTCTCCTATGTCTTTGTTACAGTTTTGCTATTACTTTGACACTGCTCAGAAGAATTTCATCTTGCAAATACAATGTCTGCCAAGCTGTCCTTCCTTAATCTCAGTGTTAAACCACAAAACTTCATATATCTTTTTTCTTCTTTATGGTATAATACATATTATGAAACAGAAGTTTTGTTATATATACTAACTCTATTATATATTTTATTTCACATGAAGCCCAAGACAATTCCTCTTCATTTAAAAAAAAGTGAAGGCAAAAAAAAAAAAAAAAAAAAACAGGCCACAGGTTGTACCAGCCTTTCCAGCTTTGAAGGAGCTATGTCCTGTTGTCCCATTTTAGAACCCCTGTCAGAAAATGTATGACCTTCGTCAAACCTTGATATTGAGCTGCTAGCAGACTCTGTGAAAAGAGTGCATTAATATTTGCCCGTGAAGACGTACTGTGAGAATGGAACATGAAAAGGTACTTTGAAAAACTGGAAGGCTCTATGCAACTGCTACTTGTTACCAGTACTGTCCTACCCATGGTAGAATTTTTCTGTACCTGTCACAATATGTTCTGTAGGGTTTTCAAAATATATGGAGCAGGAAAATTGATCTATCTTCTTCAGATTCATTAAAAACTCTCAGAAGCAGCGGCCATTTGAGGAGCAGATAGTTGGAATTCGCAGAAAAGGAGCAATTTATTTTATTTTTAAAAAACATGAATTGGGGGTCCTATTTCTAGAAATCCTGATTTGGTGATCTGGATAAAATGAGGCTTATGAAAACCTTCTAAGTGATTCTGATAATCAGCAACATTTAAGAATTACTTAGTGCAATTATTTGACAACTGGTGGTGACTTGTAACCCCCAGCTGAACTGAACCAGCGTGGTGCTGGGTATGGGAGGCCCACCTGAGCATTGTTGCCAACAACATAAAAAGGAGAACTGGAGAGGAAGAAGCTAAGCTCTCAGTGAAGCTGTGGGGAGCTGTGGGTTCTCTTGGAGGACCTACTCACGCCAGCTTTCCCGATGAACTCAGCTGTTCTCATCATCGAAGGAGCTCTGGACCTCATTGCTGAGAATGGCTTCAGTTCACTTTGGGGAGCTCTGCTCCTCACTTTGAGCGTCACTTCCTGGCTCTGGAGGGGAAGATGGTGCACCAATCTGTCTCTCCAGGAGAAGCTTGTCACACTGGCTTTCCTGACGGGAACTCAGCGGTTCTCACCATCGGAGGACCTCGGGACCTCACGGTTGCTGAGGGTGGCTGTGGTACTTTTCAGGGGAGCTCTGGTTCTTTCTTTGAGCATCGCTTCCTGGCTCCGGTGCAGATCCCTCAGCCTGCTGGGACAGAACCTTCAGCTCATTGCCACAGACTTTCTAGTTTCTGCCACTGACCTTTGAGTCTTCCCAGCACAAATCTGTGAAATAGTTCTTCATGAGACCTTGTCGTGGACTCTGAGCCTCCAGTTGAACTCATGGGAGGCACTGTTATGGGCTCGAGGTCTTCAGCTGGGCTTGTGCCGGACATTCCTGTGGGACCCAGGCCCTCAGCTAGATTCTTTGGTCTTTAGTGTATGGACGGATCTCCTGCACTCTCTTTGTATATGACTCTTTGGGTGACTATTATAAAATAATCCCACAAATTATGTGTCCTGTATCAGTTTCCCTTGTGAACCCTGACCACAGCACTTGGCTGAGCCACATCCTAGGCACAGTGTCACAAAAATTGTTTCAATTAGTTCTGTCTATGAGCTTGCTTTGAATTCTGGTGATTTATACATGGTCTCTGCCTCTAGACCTAGCCCCTTTACTTGGGTCTCCGTGGCTCTCAGATCTGGAATCCTTGGTCCCACCACCTGCAGACTATCAGCCAGCTCCATGCCAGCTGCATTTACCCCCGTGCCAGCTGTGCGTTCCTTCAGGTTCCTAAGGAGGTGTTATTGCCCCCACTTCCACTTCTAGCCCTGCCTTGCCAGTGCTCCAGCTAGGAATAGCTCAGTTGTGTTTGCTGGTGCTGAAACTGGATCTTTGGGCTCCAATGTCTCTCATTTGCTACTACAAATTCCTGAGAAAAGTACTGATGATATTAAGACAACATCTTTCTTTGCCTCAGATCTATTTGTGTGCAGAGCAACTGAGCCTCATGGTGTTTGTGCTTCGTATTCAAGGAGGCACAGAGGTGCCTTTCTACTGGATAGGTGGACTGGTCAGCTGAGATCCATCCCTTGGTCTTAAACAAACACTAAATCTAGTTGTCCATCTTACCCAGGGAGCTGGCCACTAATACTACTTAAGATTCCAGCAAGGAATACAGGGTCATCAGACTAGAGCTTCTTGCCCAGGCTGGAGCAAGTCCCAGAAAAGAGAAAACTACAAGGTCAAAGTCACTGAGATTGAGACTGGCTCAGTGAACTGGCCACAAGCAAGGACACCAGCACATCTGTGCCATGTGAGAGGCACAGTAGACTCATCAGCTGCTAACAAGAGGTGCTTATGGCTACTGAGGTAAAGATGGTTTTGCCTGAAAGACCTGGCCATGGTATTCCTGCTCCTTTAACTAGGTCAACACTAATTTTTTGCCTTAGGTGTACCCTAGTCTACCTACTGAATATGGAGTTTTTGCTCAGTCAAATCAATGACAGTCTCGGGAATCTTAAGAGGCTTCATTGACAAAACCTGCTCTGCACCTGGCCTAAGATTACCGCCCTACTAATCATCACTGATAGCTGTACCCATTAGGAAATAGGGGACAGCTAAAGAAACAACGTTATTGCTCGGAAGAAGCTATTACCTGTCGTTTGATGTCTACATTTCTGCTCTGCCCTGGCCTTTTACGGCATACTCTTGGGAGATGTATTCATTTCTACTTAACTTTGGGCTTTTGCTGTCACATTTTTTTTCTTCCCATACTAGACTGGCTCTGCCTATTACGCCACTGCACAGAAGCCTAGATCTATGCACTACTAAAGGAGAGGTCTGAAACATTTGGAACAGAAAGCCTCTATCCTGCCTTTCTGTACCTCTCACTTCCTCACGCCTATAGTGCACATAACAGAGCAGTAACGTGGGTGTCTGAGGTGCAGCTTCCCACTAAGCTGACAGACAGCACTTCTGAAGCTCAGGGCCTTTCAAATGATCTAACCTCTGCCTGTGGCCCCAGGTTCAATATCCTCCCACCCGGGATCAAGATCTTTCCTCCTTCTTCATGAGAACCTTCGTGCTTAATGTGCAGTTAACTCTGCTTCTGTTGGCAATCCTGTGATCTCTTCTCTGAGCAACTCCGTAGTGCCCTGCTTTTGATGTAATTAGACCCCTGTGCATTTGCCAACTTAGACATCGGAGAAGTGAATTTGGAAGGAAATCTTTCAAAGAGGTCTTACTCAAGAGAAGCATGCTCACCACATTCTTTGTACTACTCCAACTGTATCTGAGCTTTTCTAAACGCCATATTTTAAAATGTCTCCTAAAGAACAACACAGAAGTCTACTCAAGCAGGCTCTTGTTTGTTGTTTCAAACCCCAAATCCCTTGAATATCTGATTCAGGTTATTTTTTATCCCTTGCCAACAACTTCTTTGGGTCAGTCTCAGGAATAAACACATAGATACTGCTTTTGAAATGAGATTTCTCAGCCACATCTTAAATGTCACAACAACTGTGTGACGTTGAACAAGGTGTCAGTAGTTTCCAAATGAGAGATTTCCATTCCAATTCAATTAAATACAGCCAGAAATTCTTGGGTTTGACTGGTACTCATTATGAATGGTTTAATTACCACTTTTCTTCCCTGATCATCTTCCTAATGTCTACTGCTGAAAGCTTGAAAATGTAAAAATAAAAAAATGTGACTTAGGCAAGGAAAGTTTTATAGTTGTGTAACTCTACATGTTTTCTTAAAGTAGTCCGGCATGCATAGCAGGCATACTAATACACAGAGGGACCACCTAGACATTCAGGTTTCCATAAGAGGCATGCAGTATTGAAAACACACTGTGCACATTTTGAGAAAGAAGGTCTTTGTCTAGATACTTCACAGCACTACTCTAGTGAATCAACTAACCTCATGGACAACAGTAAGTATGGCTGACCCCAAATCAAAAATGTCACCATATATCATATCATTATGTGTGACACCTATGTGGTTATCGCAACATTTCCTAAGGGGATTTTAACTTCTGTCTTCTTACTGTAATGGAAAGTAGGACACCACTCACTGGTACTTATTCCAGTGCTTCTTTTGAAGACCTCTCCTACATCCATATACATGAAAACAATCTCATTTCTGTCTACATTATCCTCTGGTTTTGAATGTAAGAAAGGAGTCCTTAAAGGATATTTATGTTGTTATGGTCCCATTGATATAGCCTGTGATTCCTTTATCTTGTCACTGAATAATTCTCATAGAACACTTTACCCCTCCAAAAACAACACCTTCTTCCATAGAAAATATCAACTTTTGCCTGCCCCATTTCCTAAAAATGACTAAAATAAGGAGTCCAGTGGTGGGTAATCATTCCTTGAGCAAAGCACATTCCCCAGAAGGACTGCCATCTGTTGCCCAGATTTGGGACAATGAAAATTTTAGACAGTACTGGACCTTGGTAGAATACAAGATGACACTTGGCTCTTCTCTCAGTTTATATGGATTACCAGGCCAGCTGTGAACACAATGCTCAAAGCTTCAGGATTGTTCATTTCTCTCTGCCCTTCAAGATAAGAGCAGTTGTCAATTTAGTTGCCTTCTAACTCTGGCACTGCCTTGTAGGCATTCTCTACTTCCCTGTGTTCTGCCAGACTGTATTCCTTCATCGGGGGTTATCTATGGATAATCTATAAAATGGAATACATCTTCAAAAAGATGAGAAGTGTTTATTCATCTCAGCTGCCCATTTTTGGATTAGGTCTTTGAATTTGGAGGGGTTGATGTTTTTTAATTCTTTATATGGTCTAGATAGAAGATTTTTGTCCCAGGGACAGCCAGCTAAATTTTTTTCCCAATTTGTGGGTTTTCTTTTTACTCTGCTGTTGACTTCTTTACATGTGCAGAAACTTTTCAGTAGGATGAGATCCCAGTTGATTCTTTGAAGTATTTCATGGGCAGTTTTGTTTTTGTTCATGAACTCTCTGCCTACCCCTATATGTTCAAGGTTTTTACCTACCTTCTCTTCCAATAGATTTAGTGTTTCTGTTTTAGTATTGAGATCTTTGATCCATTTTGACTTGAGTTTGGTGCATGGTGATAGACTTGGGTCTATTTTCAGTCTTTGACAGGTGGCAAACCAATTTTTCCAGCACCATTTATTAAAGAGGCTATCGTTCTTCCAGCGAGTTTATTTGGGCCCTTTATCAAAGATTAGGTTGCTGAGTGTGTTTGTGCTTATGACTGTGTCTTCCAGTTTGTTCCATTGATCTTCTGGTCTGTTTTTTAAACAGTACCATGTTGATGTTATTACAGTAGCTTTGTAGCATAATTTCAGGTCAGGGATTGTAATTCTAACTGACTTGTCCTTGTTGACCAGGATTGCTTTTGCTATTATAGGTCTCTTATGCTT
The DNA here is from genome assembly GCA_004027595.1 of Dinomys branickii. NCBI lineage: Eukaryota > Metazoa > Chordata > Mammalia > Rodentia > Dinomyidae > Dinomys > Dinomys branickii. The sequence goes on from PVLD010021521.1 coordinate 21,512, forward strand.
CCAGATGAACTTAAGGAATGTTTTCTCTAGATCTGTGAGGTATTCTAACAGTAGTCTAGTGGGAATTGCATTGAATCTGTACAACAATTTGGTACTATCGTCACTTTCATAATGTTGGTTCTTCCTATCCATGAGCAAGGAATATTTTTCCTGGCAAATAAATACATGAAAAAATGTTCCACATCATTAGCCATTTGAGAAATGCAAATTAAAACAACACTGAGATTTCACCTCACCCCAGTAAGAATGGCTAGCATTAAGAAATCAACCAATAACAAATGCTGGCGAGGCTGTGGAGAAATAGGAACTCTTCTCGATTGCTGGTGGGAATGCAGACTGGTGAAACCACTGTGGAAATCAGTTTGGAGATTCCTCAACAAGCTAGGTCTAGAGGTACCATTCGACCCAACTATTCCCCTTCTGAGTATTTTCCCCGAAGATTTGAAAACATCATAACCCAGAGATATATGTGCACCCATGTTCATAGCAGCACAATTTGTAATTGCTAAATTGTGGAGGCAACACAAATGTCCATCCACTGATGATTGGATAACAAAACTGTGGTACTTTTATATAATAGAGTATTACTCAGCTATAAAGAAAGATAAACTCGAGGCTTTTATAGGTAAATGGTCACAACTAGAGACCATACTGATAAGTGAAATAAATCAGACCTGCGTGTGTAAGCAACGTATTTTCTCACTACTGTAAGAACCTGAAAGAGTGAATAAAAACTAGGAGGTATGATAGACATTGTGACATGAGAGGAAAATGCTCAACAGTAAAGGGCAACCGGGGTGTGGGAAAAGAGAAGGGAAAGAAGGGGTAATTATGTTTGTATGTATGTACATACAGGATAGCTAGCAGTTGTACTACTGTCTTCTATTGCTTTACTCAAAGGAACAATTAATCATTACCTGTTCGGTCAGTATTGCATGTCTCTATTTGTTTTCCTGAGAAACCACTTTGAAGATATCAATAATAATACAACAACCATTTTAAATTTCCTACCACTTTGTAACTCTGTATTGTTTGTATTGTTCTTATGCTCTTTTGTAAATGGATGTCAATACGTTTTCCTTCTTTTATTTTTAAAATAAATTAAAAAATAAAAAAATAAGAAGATGTTGAACATACAATGTCTTGGCCAGCTGTGGTACTTTGGAACATGCCCAAGAATTCCCTCATGGAAGAAATTCTCCCAAATTAAGAATATTGCAAAGATTGTTCAGTATTCCAAAGATTCTGTTTAATGTCTCGCGGGGGCGGGTACAAAGAATGTTATTTGACCCATGGCAAGAGCATCAGAAAAGCAGTTTCTGAACTGGTTCAGAACTCTCAATAACTCCCACAGGTTAACTCAAAGGTGAGACAGTATATCTGTGTGGCTTTCTGACAATACCTCAGGGAAATCTGGATTCCAACTCCTATACTTTCTTCTTTTATAATTAAACAAATTTAGTTTTATTGCTCCGCTACTATGGCTTCCATCTTAATTTTATTGTGGGCAACTTTTTTGGTATTAGTAATACATAAAATGTGATTTCTTCTGGTATATTTACACACATAAAACATAAGCTTAATCATTTCATCACTGTTACCCCTCTTAGGTTTCTCCCCCTCCCCAACATCCTTCTCCATCTCTAAGTCTAATTTATAGTTTCCTATCATAGTTTAGAACTTGTTTGTATAAAAGAAGATATGTAATATTGAACTTTCTAAGATTAGCAAATTTCACTTGATATTATGATTTCCAGTTACATCTTTTTTCCTGCAAACCACATGACTTCATTCTTTTTTATGGCTGAATAGCACTTGATTGTGTATATAAACCATATTTTCTTTATCCATTCTTCTCTTGATGGTCATCTAGATTGTTCCCACAGCTTAGATATTGTGAAATTTGCCACATGGGCATGCATCTTAATATGCTGTCTTCAATTCTTTGGGGAATATCAAGACGTAGCACACCTGAGCAGTATGGTAGTTTTATTGATAGTCTTTTAAGGCATCTCTGTCCTGATTTCCATAATGATAGTATTAAGTTACATTCTGATCAGCAGTACAGAAGCGTTCCTTTTGTCCCTCAATCCTCGCCAGCATTCATTCTTTTTTATACTCTTCATGACAGCCATTATGACCATCAGGAATGTCAACGTAGTTTTGATTTGTATTTCCCAAATTGCTAAAGGCACTGAAAGTTTTCCATCTATTCCTTGTGCATTTGCGTTGCTGCTTTTGAAGACACTCTGTTCAATTCCTTGGCCCATTTACTGGTGGGGTTATTGGTTTTAATTTTGAATACTTTTGAATTTTATTATGAAAAGAATAGCTAGCAAAGATTTTCTCCCATTCTGTAGGCCATCTTTGCACTCTGTCATTTCCTTTGCTGTACAGAAGCATTTTAATTTGATGCAGTCCCATTTATTGATCCTTAATATTATTTCCTGTGTTATCAGGGTCTTATTCAGGAAATGGTATCCTGGTAACTGACTCCGGATTTTCTGTTGTCTGCATCAGTTGAACTGTCTGCTTGGGGTCGCAGTCTCAATGTCACTCCTGCGTATATTCTTTCAGATTGTTATTGTCTGCACATTCCAAGGCCTAAAATTAAGCCATTCTGCACCAGACCAGACTCTAAGAATTTCAGCTTGAATTTGAGACCCTGAGACCTCCCTTTGTCTAGAGAAAGATAAATCATGATAGAGACACATAAATGGCTCACCTCCCAGAAAATAAAGAAATAGCTGATATAGGTAGCTCACCAATAGGAAAGTAAGATTTGGGTAGAAACAGTTCATTTCCATGGAGGGAAATTACCATTCACATTTATAATGCACAATCTTATTAAATACTCTCAATTATATTATTTCATTTGATTGCCACAAAAAGTTCTGGAAAGTATGTCTTCATTCATTTAACAAATCCTGGGAATTTACCACAGACTAGGCAGTGTTTGATGGTCTAACAGTGAACAAAATAGTGAAAAATCCCTATGCTCTTCTTACATTTAAGTGGAGGGAACTCAGACTAAATGTAAATAAATTATTTAATGATGCAATAGAGAAAAATGAAACTGAGAAATAGATACAAATTTTTAAACAGCATCATGCACAGAAAAGGCCTCACTGAGAAGATGACCCTTGAGTGAGAATTTTATTTAATAATTCAGGTGACAGATAATGGATTATGGTGGCTCAGACTAAGTTGGTTGCAATACAGATGGTGAGAGTTTGTCAGATTTGTGATGGTGATAGAATTTTTAGTGGGTTGGACTTAAAAAGAAGAATCAAGTTTCTTGAGGAGCTAAATGGCATGTTGGCTATCCCCATTTTGTAGCCAAATAAAAGAATGAAGGCTCAGAGTGGTCAGTTACTTTCTCAAGGTCACTCAGCCAGAATGGGCTGAAACGAACTTGTGAAGTAAAGTCCTCTACCCCATGCTAGAACAAAGGACACAGAACTCAGAACCATGTTATTTCCCACTCTAAAGCTACTTCTCTTTTTCTCTTTTTTTTGGGGGGGTGAGGGGGGTCAGGAATTAAAATCAGGATATTGTGCTTGCCAGGCAGGTGCTTATGCCACTGAGATATGCCCCTGGTCCGGAAGCTACTATTCTTAGAAACCATTTCCACAATACGTTACTTTGCACCGTGTGCATGGTAGGATGATAAAGACAGCCTTTCATTCACTGTCTTGACTCTTCCCTCCCTTTCCACTACAAAGGCTTCTGGATTATTAGTTACCAGTACCTTAAACTAAGGGAGTCTAGTGGGAAAAAGGAAGGCAGTTGGCTCTGACAAAAATCCAATATGGAACTCTCATTCCATATAGTCTCATTAGCGGGGGTGGAAGGTTGTGTTCTGATACTCAAGAAATTCACACCAGTACGTCTCCTAAATCATTTCTGCTATTTCCTCCGCTCACATTTGCAGAAACACAGCTCCCCATCTGGGGGTCCTAAATGAACACTATGACATGAGAACACTGCTCTGTTTATGTGAAAGTGAATTTTACATTACTTATGTATGGTTGATATCAAGATTTTTTCTCATGTGATAAGTGAAAATTGCTGTGCTATGAGAGAAGATATTTATTTGAAGATGTATCAGATAGTGGTGTTACAGTTGGAGATCAAATTCAGTCTCTTCAGTCCTGACCTTGAATGTGTTCAAACTATCTAGAACCATGTCTTCCTTAACAACATGTTTGATATCTCTCTGCTTCTCCTCACTAATTAGATCTGAGGAAACAAATGGTCTAGAGCAGAGATATGGCAGGAAGACACTGCATTAGGAACAATTTTGTGGTAATAGGTAGGTCTGTGATCTATTAAAAGGAAGACTATAAAAGAGAATTGCAGATAACTTATTTATAGAAATGGCAAGCAATTGAAAGACCAATTATTCTAAGAGTGCATTAACATGGATTTTCTGTTCATGTATCCAATCAAGAAAGAGACTAAAATATATCAATGTTGGTGATGGGTGAAAGTAAGCGTCTATGAATGTGTGACAGTGTAGATGATTGAGTGTAATGTGTAATTTTCCCAAAAGATGAATTAGCTCAAAGGTAGCTCACTGGCAGGATAATTATTAGCATTGTTCATTCATAAGAAAGGTTCAGTGTAGCTAGCCTTCCTCTGACCACATGCACATGCAGTTTTTCACGGCTTTTGTAACTTTCCCCAGCCTGTGGTACCCTTTGTCATCTTTTCTATGTTTCAATTAATTTTCCTCTGAAAAGTGTCCCCAGTTCTCCCGTACACCACGTACTGCTCTTGTACTTGCCCTCCACACTAAGTACATACCTCTCTTCCTGCCTTCATCAAGCCCTGTCATAGCTTTATGCTTGAAAGTTTCTGCTTTGCCCACTTCTTTTAGCTTCTTCAGGGTAGGATCACCTATTGCTCCCTCGTGCCTACCCAGAACCCAGAAAAGTGGATCAATAAATAACTGGTGCATTAATTAAATAAACAAAACTGTCGGACTGTCTGTTCTCCAGAACAATGTTTTAATTAATAAGTAAGATCTTCTCATTCCTCTGCCTTAAAATCTCCTGGGAGTTTTATCACATACTCAGAATAATTTCATGTCTTTACTATGACTTGCATCCAGCATGACCTCGGTGCTTCCCACCTGCACGATTCCATGCTCTCCACCCAGCTGCACTGCACTCCGTCTCCACAGGCTGACTGGTTTTTGTTAGTCTGTGAAATGCATCCCGGTCGTCATCACCCCAGGACTGTCTCCCTTACACCACGTGGAAAGCTGCCCAAGTTGACACAGATCCCACATGCTGCCTTTCACTTAGTGTGATACTAAGGGGAACCAGAAAGATTTTTGTTGATTGAAATTATTAGAGTGAAACATATGATATGAAACTTAAACTAAACTTATTTGTGTTCAGAAATAAATAAGGTAATACACAAGATTGAAGAGACTGGCTGCTGAAGAGTCATGAGAAAAGGATCTAGTAGATTTCAGGTGATCTATACACTACTTGTATCCCAAGTGAAATATTAACGAGCAAGGGTTCCAAGGGGGAAAAATATCCATGGTCACAAAAGTGTCCATATCAAAACTGCTTTCTATATTTTTGTAAATATATTAGCATATAAAGAAATCTACGTAGTTCTACATTAAAATCTATCTTGATTTTAAACTACTCACATATTTGACAAAATAAAAACCTGAAAAACTGGGTCACACTGACTTCTCCCAGAATCTTAACACTCATTACCACACAGTCTGAGAAGCGGTGGTTGAGAGGCTAGTGATTGAGACTGGGGAGGTCTCTGAAACCACAAAGCACCAACAAAACACTTGAAGACAATGGAGACAGAATTTTCCGGGGAATTATTGTGTGAAAAAGGAGTGCAAGAAAGTTAGTCAACTCTCTCAAACATCAATCTGACCAAGCTTAGTCATAGCATCTCAAGAATGTTTAAAGGGGCAACACTGCCCCATTTACTAGAATTACATAAGCAGAAGCCAGATAGCTAAATATCAGAGATGACAAATGGCAGATTATTGTACTGGAGATATTGGTCCAGAAAAAGTTAGAAGGTCTTTCAAAGGTTAACGTTCTGCACCTCATAACCAGTTCATAGCTATCTCATGACTTAACAGGCACTTCAGCTGTAATACACAAAGCGATGCAGTAATGAGATGATGGTGTTTTTCCAAAGGTACAAAGTGCACTTTTAGGTAAAGAGAATATCAAGTGCCACACTTAATCCCCATCAGCCAGCCACTGTGGTAAGAGAGGAAATAGAGCAATGAGAAGCCAGAACTATTGAAGTGAAGCATGAAAGAGCTGGAGTCAGAGTCATTTATAGATCATCAAGTAAGGGAATAAAAAGATTGGACCAAAGCAGACAAGGAAGGACCAAAAGCTTTTCCATTGAGATTAGGAAGAAAACAAGGATGCCTCCGACTACCTCTTCTGTCCTATTCTAAATTGGTGTGAATCTGTCTGTAAAAGAAATGCTAGACAACTATTAGAATTAAGGAGACAATACAACAAATCCTTTGGATACAGGAAAAGTATATAAAGCCAATCATATCTCTAATCAGATATAACAAATGTAAAAGCTTTGATGATAATATTAAATCTCAAGACATAGATCAAAGAAAAATATGCAAGATCTATAATGTGAATTTGCCAAAGTATTATTAAAATAAATCATAGAACAAAATAAATGTAGAAACATATCATGCACATGAATTAGTAAAATTGAAAAAATATTCCCAGAGCTAACCTGTATATTCGGTGTTAGGCCCATTCCTTGAGATTTCTTTTCAGAAAATGATACATTGATTCCAAAACATCTAGAAATACCATAAGACATGAACAGCTAAAATACTGCAGGACAAAGTTGGAGGACTTATATGACCACCTATTAAACCTATCATAATTATACTGTGGAGCAATTAAGCTAAAGAGACATCCACCATGATAGCAAACGTTGATTTAAATATCTGAAAACAAATCAATGTATTTCACCACATCAGAACACTAATAAAGAAAAATAGTATGAAAACACAATAGACACAAAAAGTATATTTGAAAACAATCCAACCTTTACATCAAACACTTTCAGAAAACAAGCAATAGAAGAGAACATTATGAAACTGAAAAACTGCATCTAGAAAACATCTATACCAAACATCCTATTAATGGTGAAAAATGGAAAGCTTTCTCCCTGCTATCAGGAACAAAACAATAGCATCTGTTTTGATCATTTCTATTCAGCATTCTGTGTGAAGTTGCATGAGCACAATAAAGCAAGAAAGCACATCAGCATTGCACAGGAAGAATTAAAACCGTCTTTCTCCTCATATGATACAATCATCTATGTATATAATCTGATGAAACCTGGGAAACAAGGTCCAAGCCCCACTTCCGGTATGAAAGCAGGCGGGGCTCTGTATGCCTCCTCCTCAGGGAAACTGAAACTCAGCAAGAAAAAGAAAGGTTGAAAATATTTAAACCAAGAACCTTTCAAGACTTGGCCCTGGCTAGCTCAGTGACACAAAATCTCTATACTGGATTGGGTGTAGCCCTAAGCATAGGGCTCCTTCTTTCCCCAGGTCCCAGTTGAAGGACTGTCTTCCTGGGAGGGACAAGTTGTGAGCATTTCTCACCTTGGAATATGCTACTTACTGCTAAGGCTAAATTCCAAGCAAGATGGTTGAGAGGCAGGCGTTTCGTTCCCCCTTCCAGCACCTATTCATTGGGGAGTACATCTAATTTGGATCTGGCAGTACTGAGAGTCTTGGGTCTCCCCAAGTGCCTTTGATTGGCTAGTGGGGTGACGGCCTATGCTGGAAAGTGCAAACTCTCAGGACCTGGGGCACTTCCAATGCCCCCTCCAGCAAGGACTCAACTACAGTACCAGGAGGTTGCCCTCAGAGAAAAGTGCACCACTCCCAGAACCAGAGCCATAACTTAGAGAATTTGTACAAGGGCCATAGAACAGAAAGCAAGAAAACTCTCCCCTAAAGAATTGACTTAGTTTGCAAAAATTATGGAAAAGCTCAAGCCTAAAGGTGCTCCCCAAAACCATGGAGATTGTTCTGAAAGGCATTTTGTGGATAGCAAAAGGTGGTTGGAAATGTAGGCTAGACTGCAGACCATGTAAATCGCGGAAAAGAAACCAGGAAAAGGACAGCAAGGAGGGGCCCTGCTGTAGTCAGGAATAAATCTTAACCCAACCGTCATCTCTGCGACTATTAAAACCCACAAAAGTTTTTGGAGCATATTTTCTTAGTTAGTTCAACACCGAGATCAGGAGAAAGGGCAGTCAATGTCATCTGTAGTACATTTTTCAATCCCCCTCCATCGTAAGCTTCTGTTCTGTACATTCTACCTTTTTATGTCTAATTCTCTGCTCCACCAATGACTCTTATAGTCGTAACACGGCTCCAGTAACGGCGTCAAGGAGGGCGATTTTAATACAGCCAATGACGCTGCTGTCCTAGAAAATCACTCCTCTCTCAGCTCACAGACCCCTCACTCCTCCCCATCATTCCTAATGAGTACCTCAGTTAGATAGTAAGTACAGTAAATCTAACCCCCGCTGTAATATAGTCAAGAACATTCCCTTTAGCAACTAGGCAAACATCTTCCCTACCAATCATTCATTTCCATCCTTTGTTTGAAAACCATCCCACCCATCCCAGCAGTTGAGAAGTACAAGATGTCAATGAGCAATGTTTTCCTTATCACACATATCTGGTCCCTTCAGACACATTGTGTGATGTTTCTCAGCTCATATCAAATTCAGTAAGATGGTGGACCTGAATTTATCAGGAATAGCTAATTAATGAAGAAAAAAGCAGCTGAACTCCTAAAATGACCTCATGTTTGCAATTCAGGCTCTCCAGAGGACTGTGCACTACCATTTCCAGAAGCTGGTTTTGGAATATTTTAAAATGTTACAAAGAAAATGAATCTTGGGAGTCACAGAATAATGTGTCTCAAAAGGACCTCAAATGGCTCCCTAATGCTCTAATAAAAACTTTCAGTAATTTGGGCATGATGGTGCACTCTGAGAGGCTGAGGCAGGAAGAACACACATTTAGCCTAAGTCTGGGCAATTTAGTGAGTTCAAAATTAAAAAGAAAAACCTTAACAGAGGTTTGGGATGTAGTTCAGTGCAAAGGTGGTGGCTTCAACTCCCAGTACAAAGCAAACAACTTTCAATAAGAGATCCATTTGCTACTGAGAAAATTCAAAGTTGCAGATGGATTAAAATTTGAAAAATCTGCTCATTAAAACGATAATTCAGATTACAGTGGCAGAGTGTGGGGTCATGTAATTTTCCCAAATTTAACATTCACAGAATCCAGACAAAATGTATTTTGAAACCATCTGATCATCTCAATAGATGTACAAAAGCTATTGAACAAGTTAGGTATAAAAGGAATGTATGTGCCATAACATAATAAAAACCCTTTATTATAAATCAACGGCTAACATCTTATTAAGCAGGGAAATACTGAAAACTTTCTATCTAAATCTGGAATAAGCCAGGTGTGGTGGCAAATGCCTATAATACCAGCACTCAGGAGGCTGAGGCAGGAGGATCACCATGAGTTAGAGGCCAGCCTGGGCTACATTAGAGAGACCTTGTTTCAAACCCCCCCCCAAAATAAAAAATAAGTAAATATGGAATAAGTCAAGGATGCCCACTTTCACCACCTTTATTTGACATTATACTAGAAGTCTATCTGGAAGTAGAAAGA
>PVLD010021522.1:0-31260 GCA_004027595.1 Dinomys branickii
ACTAAATTTGCATGTCTGTATATGGGTCCATACATCTACAATTCGAAGATATCAATGGATAAAGCAACAACTACTGTTGAGACCATATCACCTTGTCTATAGATTAGTTGTGATTGTACTATTTTCTATGATAATGGGTGTCTGTTTGTCAATAGGTTTTTGTACTTTTATGTTTCTAAAATAAAAAAAAAAAAAAAATTAAAAAATTTAAATAAATGCAGCCCCAGCTTAGTGTTAATTGCAATTTGTCTGTAATTCTGAGCATAACTGTTCATAAAAATTGCTTCTTTGATGAAATTCTAATAACAACCATACACTATTTTAGAGATTAAAAATACAGATAATTTGCAGAATAGTATTAAGCACCTAATAAATTTAAGAAATTTTCTTTTTTTTTTTTTTTCAGGACCCTGCGCTTGCTAGGCAAGCGCTTATTCCACTGAGCTATATCCCCAGCCCCTATTTAAGAAATTTTCACTGACATATATTTCCATTCCACTACCAGAATGACAAACTTTGTATCTGAATATAAATTGTCTTTCCTATGCTAGGTTAAGATAACAGCCAATAGCTTTTCTGAATTATCACAATATTTTGCATATCACAAGGGTTTAATATGTATGTAAGTGAAGGAGTGCATATGTGCTACAGTGTGAGACTCACAGTGGTGACCATTTATATGAACAAAGGAAATTCTAATTATAAAATATGGCATAATGTCAACATAGCAACCTTTTCTAAATTCCCAATGATGTTTGAAAATTTGATAATACAATCAAACACAATATTTTAAGAGCTATATTAGTACACTGAAACAGAATTTTACCATAGCTATGTATGCGTTCTATTTCACTATACTATGCAAAATACCATACTTCTCATTTTCTTCCCTCTCTTGGAGAAAATATTCATTTATTTGTTTCTTTGGAGATAGAGGAAAGATGTTCTCTACTGAAGAGACAATGCAGTGGGAAAACAACGGGGGAATTGTGCTCTTAGATCTGCATGTGCCCGGGAGTGTTACTAAATTGTAGAATGCATATAGGAGCTACCATGAGATGACTGTGGCAATAAGCACTGGTTTTAAAGTTGTGAAAATGAACTCAATAAGATCAAGGTGAAAACATAGGCAACAATATAACCCAAGCAAGATTGATTATGTTTATGTCATAATGATTAGACTAACATTAATGGTTACTCCCATGAATTTATTTTCTTTTTAGTGAGGACATTTTAAAATAACAGGAGTTTTGCTGCAAAATCTATACATTAAATTTGTTCTTTAAAATACATGAAAGTAGAAGTATCTCTGCTATTTGTACACCTAATCCTCCTGCACACTACAGGCATTTCTAACACTTTCTTTTACATATGTGTATTCTATACTCCAACTACCAGCATAATTAACATTTCTTTAGCATACTTTGATTATATTTTGTTCAACATTAAACAAATGAATAATAGAAATTATTTTCAACTATATAGGAAGAAATACGCACAAATAGAACATATGTTGAGTTATATAAAGTTTGGAAAATTAAAATATGTTTCAATAATATAGTAAATGTAGAAATAAAAAAGGGATACTAAATTACTGAATGCTTATAAATTAAATTACATATTTCAATTAAATATAAAATTAATGACTGAAGAGTTAAAAAGCTTTTCTTTTAAAAACATTAAGAATATCCATATCTTATCTATATGAAGTGAATAATTTATAAGATTTTACAACTTTTTCAATTCTAGAAGAAAAAGGAGAAAAGTTGAAAAATTTTCTGTCATTGGAATAATTCAAGCAAAGAAGATATCTAAAATATCAATGCATATATAAAATTGTTTACAGTCATTATTCAACTATATTCAAAATACAATAAAAGGAAATATAGACACAATTACAAAAATAGAATAAATGAATAAATTCATTTTATTAAAAATGTGCAATAATTTAACTTTCATTCATTATTGATGAACTTTAAAAATGTAACATTTAATTATGAAAGTTTTTGATGAGTGTGCATAAAAATTTATTTAAAAATGCCTACTCCAGAAACAACTCAATTATCTTAAAAGAAGAAGATGACATAGTTTCTAGTATTTACGCAATAGAACAATTTATTGCAACCAAACATATGCAGCTATTTAAACCTAGTGTTATTAGTTCATGGAAAGTGTTTATGTAGCTCATGATATTATTGTGAAAAAGTTTTGTGCATTTTTCTACTTTTTAATTCCAAAAATGTTACTGACAAAATTATAAAGTTTTATTTAGGGTGAAAAAATAATTTGACACATTACTTTTCACTCTATATACATTAATAATGGATAAATACATTAATTGATTTTCAGTTTACTTGCAACCCCATATTTTAAATCGAAATTTCATGCAAGATAATTTATTTATTAATAGCCATGGGGATGAGTTCAATTAGTATGTATGAATGTTAAAAACTTTAAGTAATGTTATGACTTGTAAAAATATGCAAAATAGCTACATTTTCATGTATTTTCATAATTTTAATTTTTTATTGCTTTATGTTTGTGATACATAATTACAGGCATCTTAGGAAACTGGTACTTATATATAGGACAGTAATCAATTTTATTAGCAATAAAATTTTTAAAAATACAAATAAAGATATAAAAATATTTGAAATATGAGGCAGATATAAATTGGTTAGAAAATATAAGTAAAGCTATGTTTTAACAAGAATATGTCTAATTACAAAATTGTAGAACAGAAAAATAATTGGGGAACACACTTTATTAAGTATGAGATGGCTCTTACATAAGAGTTTGAAGATCATATCTTCTCTAATTAATCAAGCTGATCTAGCTATTCAAATATATTAAATTTCTTCCGGACTGTCTCAAAATGGCATGATAAAGTCAGCTTTAAATTTCTTTCTACAATCTCCAAACAGCTGTTTGATTCACATCAATTTTCTTTATATTGATTTTCAGAGGTAAGCACGTGGACTTAAACCATAAAAATACATGATTTTATTACATAAAAATAGATTTCAGGATAAAAATATGTTGAGCTTCTATATGTTTCATTTTCTTTACATGTGATTTTGTGTGCCAAACCAATCAATAATATTTGCTTAGGCCTGAACAAAATCATAATGTTCCAAACCATCTGGGAAACATTAATTGTAATATCTCTGTCACTCTTCGCAGCAGCAAACTTGTTCAAGATTTTGCAAGTTCCTTCTTCAGTTTAATTGACATATTAAATAAAAATATGGGAATGTCATTGATTATTTACATGCTCTGTAAACCCATCAAATAAGAATTATTTTCTAGGCTAATTACAATGTAATTGAGAAATAAAGTAAAAAAAAATGTTGGAATCCAGCTATGATGTTTTTGTATGCAATAAATCTCAAGAAAGCAAAGGCAGTGATTGCCAACAATAGCATTCATATAGTTATTTAAAATACACAAATATGCAAAGTGTTATACCAGTTATTTAACGAGTGAAACATATCTTCTTGCATTCAAATCTTAAAGAACTTAGGAGATTTTCAATCTTCCTCAAGAATTTTAGCTATTCTTTCAAAGAAGTAACTCTGATTCATTAATTTTTGTAGTGTTTTATTCATCTCATTTCCATTAATTTCTGTCTTTATGATTTCCTCCCTTCTTTGGGTTTTGGATTTGACTTGTTCTTCTTTTTCTAAAAGTTTGAGGTGCAGCATTAGGCCATTTATTTCTACTCTTTCTGTTCTCTGGATGTATAAGTTCACTGCTATAATTTTCCCTATAAAGACTGCTTTCAGTGTATCCCACAGATTCCAGTAAGTTGTAATTGGTTTTTGTTTGTTTGTTTGTTTGTTTGTTTGTAGAGGTATTGTTTAATTTCTTCTGTGACTCATTTGCTGTTAAGAAGATTGTTATTTAATTTCCATGTATTTATGGAGTTTTTGTTGTTCTTTTTGTGATTAACTTCTAATTTAATTGCACTATGTCAGATAATGTGCATTGTATGATTTCAATTCCTTTGCATTAATTAAGCATGCTCTATGGGCTAGAATGTGGTCTATTTTAGTGAGTGTCCCATGTACAGCTGAGGATAATGTGTATTCTGATGTTGTGGGGTGGACCACTCTAAATATCTACTAAGCACATTTGTTCACAGATTTGGTGCAGATCTGTTACTTCTTTGCTAATTTTTTGCTTAATTGACCTATCTGCTTGAGTGAATGGGGTGTTTGGTTCCCTTATTAGAATACGGTTATTACTTATTTGGTTTTTCATGTCTATTATGGCTTGTCTTATATAGCTGGGTGCTCCCATATTTGTTGCATACTTGTTTATGATTGTTATCTCTTCCTCTTGCAGTTTTCCCCTAACAAGTATGAAGTGACCTTCTTTATCTCTTTTGATTTTTCTTGAAGTTCACACTGTCTACAAAGAGAATAATATCCCGGCTTTTTTCTGTGTTCCTGTTGCATGGAGAATTGTTTTCCATCCTTTGACTTTTAATATATGAATTTCCTTTTGAGTTAAATATGTATACAGTACATTGTTGGATTTCTTTTCTTCAGTCACTGCCAGTCTTTTTCTTTGGATTGGTGAATTGAGGCCATTTACATTAATGTTTATGACAAAGACATGTTGCCTTATCTTTGTCATGTTATTTACTTGCTGTTGGTTTCCTGTTTTCTCTATGTTTAAATGCTTGCTCTGTTTGAGGGTTACTTTCTACCATTGTTCTTGAAATTGTGGTCGTTTTTACATCTGTCTAGAATATCTTTTAGTACTTTTTGTAGGGTTTGTTTGGCACTCATGCAGTTCTTGAGTTGTTCTTTGTCAAGGAAATATATTATTTCTCCATTAAATTTGAATGATAGTTTTGCAAGATACATCAATCTGGGTTTGCAGGTGGTTTGTGTCAGGACCTTAGTACTTCGCGACAAGCTTTTCATGACTGGTTGGTTTTTGTTGAGAAATTTGCTGTGATTTGGATGGACTTTCCTCTAAAGGTGATCTTGTACTTTTCTCTAATGGATTTTCATATTCTATTCATTCTCTGGATGTCGCGGATCTTGATTAATATGTGTCTGGGTCTAGTTTTGTTTTGCTTATGACTAGTTGGAGTTCTATGCTCCTCACTTTTCTGTACATCAGATTCTTTTTCCATGCTTGGGAAATTTCCTGTTATTATTTCTGCAAATATTCTTTGTATGTCATTTTTGTTGCCTCCTGATGTTTTGTTGACACCTATTAGTCTTACATTATTTCTCTTTGCATCACTTTGCATCTGGTAAATTCATTTTTCCTGGTTCCTTGTTACTTTTAGGAGATCCTTCCTTTTTGTGACTGTTAGCTGCAATGCTGTCTTCTAGATCTGAAATTCTATCTTTGGCTTCATTCAAGCGGTTTTGACAGCTTTCGATGGATGTTTTGATTACCTTGATATCTCTTTGAATCTATTTCATGTATTCTATTCTACCATATATTTTTCATTTGACATTTCTATCCATTTCCTATGCTCATCTATTTTTTACATATGTCTTCTTTGGATGTGCTGAGCAATTCTTTTATTATTGTTGTTATTTCATTTTTTATCTGAAAGATTATTTCTCATCTGATTTCTTCTGTGGCCAGATGAAGTTGTTTCTTTACCTCTGCTGCAATCATTTCAGTAATTTCAGGTGTGTGATCACCAAGTACTCCTATATCAATGTCTCCTGGAGTTGTTCTGAGTGGAGTGGAGTCCTGAGATTGCATTTTGGTCCTTTGTCTTTTCATTTCTGATACTGAAGGCAAAGCATGCAGTCTCACTCTTCCTGGCAGCTCACCCAAGGTCTCATCAAAGGGTCAGACTTGCCCCTCAGTGGCCATGGAGATGGGCTGCTCAATCTGAGGTCAGAAAGCCATCTGTGGAGTGTACCCATCCTTTCAGGTCTCAGATATGAACTGAGATGGCAGCAGACCATGGACCATCTGATCTAGTGTTCCCAGGAAGCTGAAGGAGCACACAGAATCCAGACATGGATTGCAACAGTGGAATGATCATGGGCAGCATGGTTCAATGTCCCCAGGCAGCTCAGGACACATGCAGGAACCAGACTAGACTCGTAGTATCCAGTGGTTCGGGCAGTGAAGGTAGAGGGTGGAGACCTTAAGCCTAGTCTTTAATGATTGCCTTTCTCTTAGTATTTTGGTCTTGTGAACTCTCTCCCTTCTAGTTGTTTTCCTGGGTTCTAGAGCTTCACTATCTAAGATCAGTAAGTCTTTTGAAATTTTAATTTACAAACTAATTCCAAAGTCTTTTAAACCTCATGATACGGTGATCATAGCAAAGATTCCACATTTCCCTACCAAAATTTTTCTTATTCACTTTCTCATCATTGTGAGCAAAATAACTGACACCCACAACTTAAAGGTGTGTGATTTTGCATCATGCATTCAGTTTATACTCAGATGACTTCAAGGGCAAAAAATTATCTTCCACAGGGCACAGCAGATCAAAAGCTGCTTGGAGACAGAGAAAGAAGGGAGGTGTCAAGGAAGGAGATAATCCTCCATGTCATGCATTTAGCAACCTGCCTCTAACAAGTGCCCCCTCCAACAGCACATTCAGGTTTTGTACTCATTAGTGTAGTAATCAACTGATAATCACAGTGTCCCCAAGATAAAATCAACTTCTGAAAGCCCTACTTCTGAGCACAGAGAGATGTGGAGGTCATTCTTGATCTGAACCTGAACAACTCTTTCAATTTTATAATAAAAAGCAGAATTATCAGCTTGAGTAGCTATTTTTTGAACTTTAGCAACTTCCTGCAATTTAGCATCCTTAATAAAACCATTGAGCAATAAATGCCCTACTTATGCATAAAAACCGAAATATTAAAAAGTATATTTACTTTTCAATGTGCACTGCTCTATTTTTTAAGATTTTCCTCTTCGAATTAATCTTCTGTTCAAAGTTTCTACATTTTTTGATGATTGAAAGAAGCTTAAGGAATTATTCATTAAATTATTTATTTTAGTAACTGATTCACTTTAAGTCAGTTCTAAAATTAATATTCTTTTCATTTGTTATATATTAATTCATTTATTTCTAAAGAAGCTTAACAACCGAATAGCAGCTTAGGAAAGAATGTAAAGAATCTTAGTTTCCAGGAAATGTAAAATATATTAAATATTTTAGGTAGCCCTTAATCCACTGTACTGCAGCCTTCCTCACAAGAGAAGCCTGGCGGGCTGGGGGTATAGCTCAGTGGAATAAGCGCCTGCCTGGCAAGCGCAAGGTCCTGAGTTTGATCCCCGGTACCGCCAAAAAACAAACAAACAAAAAAAAAACACAATAAAGTGTTTAAAAAAAAAAAAAAACAAGAGAAGCCTGGATATTTAACAACAAAATAAAGAGATATCATTTTTATTGGTGCAGAATGGGACCACTGTGTGAACAGAAAGCAAGAACCTTGCCATCTGAAAACAAAATAAAGAAAGTCTAAAGCAGAGAATTTTCAAAGGAAATTAAATTTCCCCATGTTTTTAACTTTGGACTTTTGGCTCCATAATTGCAAGAATACAAATTTCTACTTTTAAGTCACTCATTCTGTAACATTATTTGTGGCAGTCTTAGAAAACAGACAAAGAAAAATTTAAAAAAATTTGGTTTGATTTAGTAAATATTTTTTTCTTATTCTAGACTCCTTAATTTCTTCTTGTTCTAGATTCATTATTCTAGACTTAAACATTTTAAGGAATTTTCCTGTCTTCTCCATCATTAACCAAATTTTGTTGCAAGATTTACTTACTCAAGCTCTTAAACTCCCAGTAGACATCCTGGAATGAATGGGCATTGAATACATAGCTCAAAGACTCACTAGATGATTTGTTTCATAATATGTCCTAGGAAGACACCATTCACCACCACAGACAGGACTCTGCTGCAGAGCAGTACATCACGGGCATTAAAAGTTTCTTCATGCTTGGTTTCTAAAGGCCAGATCAATGACAGAAAAGCCTGCCTTAGCTTTGCTGAAAGCAAGGGAGGTGACAAGTGGAGTCAAGAAATAAAGGGCAAATGTGCTGACTATCTGTACAAGCTGTGTTCCTGTCATTCTCCTGCTGACTCTGTGAGGGTGACATCACTGCAGTGGCTTGGACAGATGCAGGAAGAATAGCCGTGGCTGTGATAGCGCTGGATTCTGGGGAATACAATGGATAGGTATTTCCCCCCCCCAAAAAAAGTCTTTCTATACTAGAAGAAATAATGATAGAATTATAGATAGAAGAACTATAGGTAGGTGACTTCGTGAGAAAGAGATGAGGATGCCTATCTCTGAGATAATATTCTGTGAAACTAGTTTTACATTCTGAGTAAGAAACCTTCATGACAACTAATTCTTAAGAAGAACAGTATATTGGAAGGGTAAAGAAAAGACAAGTGGCCCCAATTGTTACCACTGCTTTTTGGAAACAATGCAGTCAATAAAGATGGAAAAGGAGATAGCTTTTCCACTTGTCAGTTTGCTTTTCATGAATTTAGAAAACTGCATTCAACTTTGGAATGAAAATGGTACATATATATTCAAATGATAAACAATTCCTAAGTATTAAGTTACATGTTATTCCAGGACTATAACAAAATCACACAGCAACTTTCTCGGTATTACCTGGGATATGAATCACATCTATGTTGCCTATGCTATACACTATGCATAGAGTCTTCTCAATAAGATCAGTCAACTGTATTGCAGTGCTTGCTTCAAAGTAACTCCTAATTAGCAGCCAAATAACGTATTACAAGTGCACTACTTTGATTTCACTTTGATTCATTGCATATAATTTATATCATCTCTGTCTTGGTTACTTTTCTCTCATTGCTGAGACAAAATTCCCAACGTCCAAAATGAAGGAAGGAAAGGTTTATTTAGTTTGCAGTTTGTGGAGGCTTCAGTCCATACTTGGCTGGTTCTGAGGCAGAGTGGCACACGGCAGAGGGCAAACGTTCACGGGAGCAGAGCACAGCAGAAACAACCAGCAAAAGGGGGGAATGGCAGGCCAGCAGCCTCCTTTTATCTCCCCTACACTGTAAACAGGCTCCCCCCACCCAGGGGATGTGTAGCATTCACATAATCTCCATGCTTTCCTCTTCCACAAGCTCAGAATGTGTCCAAAGTAAGCACCCTGGCTTCCCGCTGAGTCACTCAGCCAAACCTCTAGACTCCCCCAAGTTGACACAATGTATCCACCATAACAATTTCACATACATAATAAAAATGGGTGAGTACAGTGCAAATTATTTTGCAGAAGGGAAGGATCATATTCGCCCAACTTCTATCACAGTATACTGTTACAGTTTTCTACTATTTTATCACTACCATGCATGGCTTTTTATCAAAATTGTTTCTATCTGCATTCTCATTGTTAAGACCAAATAACTGACACTCAGAACCTGAAGGAACTGAGAAGTCTTTAGCTCCTGGTTTTGAGGATTCAGTCTATATCCAGCTGAATCCAAAGTGGAATCTGCTAAGTAGAAGAGTTGGCAAAGGAAAGATTTTGAAATAAAGCCAACCAGGAGGGAAAAAGATATAAAAGAATAAGCAGGGATAAGAACATATCCTTCTATGTAAGCCACTGCACTGGTGAACCAACTTTGTTCAACCAAGCCTCACTGCCTAACAGCTATGAATCTATCAGAGAACTTCAGTCCACCTGACTATCATACACCCAACAACTTTCAAAAGTCCCAATGTAAACACATGAGTTTTGAGGAATTATTTTGGATTTAAAATGTGACAAATTATTTATAGGTACAAACAAAATTGCCTGTTTATGGAGTTCAGTACTATCCCATTATTTTCTATATAGTCTGGAAGTATTGCAACATACTTCCCATATCTAAGGAATTTTTACTCTACTCTGAACAGACAGGGAGACACCTATCAGTTCTCAAATATTATCTGTTCTAGGAGTAGAACTACAAAAAATAGTATGACATCAGATTGTTAGATATATTTAAAGTTAGTTAAATTTATTGAGGTTGGTATTCAGGAAGAAAACATTCACAGATTTGTAACTCAAATTCATACAAAGGATTTATTCATATTTCAAATACAATTTTCTCACAAAGTTAACATATTATTAATATGTGTTAATGAAGAAATTAGAAATAAATTTATCAGTCAGAAGAATATAACTCACTTAACAAGTGTATTAGAAGAGGCAAGAAAGCAAAATCCCAAATAAGTAGTGGAAAAACAAACACATTCCATGCAATACCGGAGGAATCCCTTAAAACAAGGACCTAACATCGCAAATTATCTGTGAAAAGGAGGTGGAAAGATAAACTAAGTTAAAATGTGTTAGAGAAAAAAGTCATAACATTAGCACTTTTCTATATAGCACTTTATAAATTTTGTCTTGAAATTTGGTCAAGAACTTTATGCTCAGTAAAAAAACAATCCAGGTAAGACCTGTAGTTTATTAAATCTATCAGCTTTTAAACATAGTTAATCATAAAATCCATTGGTATTTCATGCATATTATTAATGTTTACACTAAGTTTAATTTAAAGAGAGTACTTTTGATAATCTGTGTATTTCATGTAATCAGTTAAAGTCATAAGACCAAAGCCAAGATTTCAAAGAGAAACATAAATTCTACTTTAGGATAGTAACAGAGGTTTGGGTGTGAACCTCAGTAAAATAGCTTTTGCTACTTATGCATGAATTCCTGTGTTCGATACCCACACTGAAAAAGAAAAGTATAACACAAATTGTACCTGACTTTTTATGCTTACCTTGGGCTGAAGAATGCAACTTTAGCTCCTATGTGAGTTTCCAAGCTGGCAATTTTCTCTACAGAATCAGAATTTCACCTCCTGTGTCTACAATAATAAACCAATTTATTTATACCAAGATCTATGTTGCTCTTACTCTCCATCCCATTTCCCTTCTCCCTCTTTCTCTGTTGTCTGTGTCCCTTCTGTTCATATGTGTTACATACTTGGACATCTTTTTCCAGCTGATTTATTCTTTAGAGGTAAACATCGATGGTGAGTACAGTCATCACTTGACTATTTTAATACTCAACATATGTTATGGCTGCCAAAGAAAGCCCTGAAATTTGAGTCACTTTAAAAGAAGATAATCCTATCTTATAGTAATGGAAGTAATGTCTTAAATCAAGGTTGTTGCTGGTTATTGCTCATTCTGAGGATTGGATTAGAACAATCCATTTCACTTCATTAATTCCTCAAGTTTCCATATATCCCTCTGCTTGTTAAATAGTTTAAGACAAAATCAATAGTCTATGAAATTGTGCTTTTAAGTTTCAAACTCACACACATTGCTGACAGTATTTAATATAGATAAAACCTAATCAAGGAAACAAATATAAGGTTATTAGCTTATGAATGCATGTATCTGTCTTTTCATGATAAAATCTATGTTTTTATGTGTCTACATCTAAATTTCCCCTTTTATTATGGTATCAGCCTATTAGATCAGGGGGCTATTCTACTGCACAGTGCCTCTATTTCAGCCAAATACCTGTCAAACTACTCTATTATTTCACAAGGTCGCATTCTGAGGTATTGGGCTTTAGGAATTCAGGTTTCCAATAGGATGGCCGAGGGGGGCAAAAACCCCTATAACACCATATAAAGCTTGAAGTTTCTCTTTAAATGTACTTTGGGTTTCAAAATAATATGAAGCAAGCTCTTCCCAAAGCATTTGATTTCTATTACTTTAAAATTTTATGTTTCTATAGTTTTTTATTTAAAATGCTAAAGTTGTTTTTATTGGTTGTTCATTTTCCTTGGTCATTTCCTTAGCATTTCCTGGTTTATGAAAATTTGATTTTTTCACGTTTACTGTTTTTATTTTTGGCAGCAGAATGTTTCTAAGCCTTGAATGTACCTCTTACATTTTATTTAAAAATTGGAGTTGCAAGAAAATTGTACTTAATTATATTCCATCCGTATTTTACCCCTTCTACAGCTCATCGTGACATGCCTTGTATTCCACTCACTGATATTCATAATTTACTTTTATCTAATTTTTTAAAGGTATGTCTTTTTCACATTTAAGCCTTGGTAACTCATTATTTTATATGTATGTATCTTTATCACTCTGTCATAAATTACCAGTGAAGAAATCTCTAACCCATTTTCACTGTGTTTATTTTAAAATAAATGCATGCTTCAGCTTTTTCATGCTAGTTAAATATTTCCTTCATCAAAGCCATCCAGGAAACTTCAAGGAGATATCCAGGCTTTGGTTAATCTTGTTCATTCATAAAAGAATAGAAGAGAATTTGGTAAGAACTACTTCTAACATTTCTTTGTACTGTTGCTATAAAGTTTCACACTGATACTTATTCCTATACAATCTTAACTGTTCAGTTGTAGAAGCCATAAAACATCTCCTAAAATATGTGCTGCATGAAGTGTTGTAATTTAAACAGAAGCCGTGAACATAATTACTTAGGTTAAGCAGCCCTTCCCGACCTTAGCATTTATTACACACATTCACATGTTGTGACAGGCTTTTAGAAAGCTTGCAACTTAGTAAGTAAAATAGTATGTTCTCAAAGTCACTGGTGATTGGAGTACATTAAATTGTTTTACAAGTATATGTTTTTGTCTCTTTTTTATAATTTATATTCAGTTTGTGTTTGAGCTCATATTAGTAATAAACTTACTAATTTTAGCTAGGCTTAGGGGCCCATGTTTTATTGTGAGAGTTTATATTTTTGTGTTATATGCAAATAATCAACACTTTAATATCAGTAAGCTCAGTAGATAGGCAAGGAAGTAAACATGAAAATGTAAGCTTATGTCTTAATTTTGATGATAAATAATAACATGATAAGCCTTTGGGGTGTGGCTGAGGCCATAGCACTTACTAAGCAGGTATGAGTCACTGGATTCATCCCCAGCTTTGAGAATGGAGGTAGAATATTTTCTATATCCTAATTATAGTGCATAAAATTAATTTCATAAATCGCCATGTATTGCTTTGCTTGTTAAATAGCAGCAAATAAAATCAATAGTAAATGAATTATATTTTCAAACATGAAACTCAGAAACAATATAAAGCCATTTAAGATCTTAAAATATTTTAGGGATATAATAAAAAATTTATTATATTTTGATGATATTGTTAGTAATTTAATACCCATAAAGGCAACTTACAATCATATTTATATGATCTTTTTGGTTTTATAAATGACTGCTAATTATATAGAGACTGGTAGTATTTTCTCACAGAAAGGATGTATCAGGAGAAGTCATGTTTTTCTTAGAAAATAGGTAGTTTTCTGTTTAAATGTAACAGCTCAAAAGCACTGTCTCAGCCGAAAAATACAAAGTTGACTTGATTCCATCTTATTTGGATCAATATCTCCCGTGAAAACAGTAAATTGAATATGCTGTGGCCCCATCCTGAAGAGGAGATAGCTCTAAACTTCAGCAATAAGTAAGATAAACTACTATTAACTCATTAACTACTGTTACAACTATTATTGAGAAATGCCACATGGTAATTTCCTCAGTCTTCTAAATGCTTCTCAGTTTTCTGGGAAAGAAAGAATAACTATTATGCATGTGTGGAAACTGTACCTATACCCTTCTTGAAAAGAGAATGTAAGAGAAGGGAAAATACCCTAACTAAGGTAGTACAATTCAAAATGTTATTCTTACAGAATTCCATTTATTTATTTATTGGTACTAGGAATTGAACTCAGGACCTTGTGCTTGCCAGGCAGGCACTTATGCCACTGAGCTATATCCCCAGCCCCATTTATTTATGATAAAAGAAAAAACGACTCCAAATTAGACTTCCTATAGTGAACAAATAGATGTTTAAGTTGTGTCTGTAAAGCAACATTGGACAAATCAGTTTCTCCATATAGACAATGATGATTCTTTCCAAAGAGTATAAGGTAAAATTTTAACTAATTATTCAGGGTAAGATTAAACTCCTTACAAAAAGGGAGCAATACCTTCTGTGACTATGTGTATTCATTATTTTCCTAACATCCACAACATAAAAAGAAGTTTATTGGGCTCATGATTTTCATGGGTACAGTTAATGGTTTTATGGTTCAGCTGCAAACATAGAAGTGAGTAAAGTCATGGCAGAGGAAAACTGCTCAGCACATGGTGGCCAGAAAACGTATCAGGGGAGCAGTGCCAGAAAGAACACAGTACCAAATGTAGACCCCAGTAGCATGCCTCCATGGTCCATCCACACACCACCCAAAGTACATTTCTCTGATCTGCTATATTTTTCTTAGTCAATAAAGTTGACATCAGCATAATGCCACAGTCCACCCCTTTTCAACTTGGCACCCAAATACTATAAATCCCCTAAACCAATCTTAACGTGCAAGCAAACACAGTAAGTTGATTCCATCTAACATAACATGAGTGTGTTTTCTACAGTTCAAAAAGCGACTATCGTTTCTCCAGATTTTCAAATGTTGCAGCATTTTCCAAAGCAATAATTCATTACACAAGTCTTAAACATCACAACATGTTTCAAACACCCAAGTCAAAATCTCTTCTGTAACTGAAGGCAAACTTTTCACTGTTCACTTATGTAAAAAAATTAAAACTAAGATTGCCTAATCCCAAAGTACAATGACACAGAGTAATTATTCTGATTTCAAAAGAAAAAATATACAGATGGAGAAAAGAATTGGACATAAGGAAGAATGAAACTCAGCAGTGGCAAAACTAAGTCAAGTCCTGTAGGTCAATACTTGGCATTCTGGGAACAAGAGAATCAGATTTGAATTCCACTGAGGCTGCACATCCCTTCTTTATCATTATTGCCAGATGCAAAACTCATAGCAACTTTCTTGGATCAGGCTGACTCAGAACATGAAGTTTTTCTTGGCAAATATTCCACATTTCTGAAGTATTTGTCTCTGTGTGTTCGCTCTACCTTTGACTTGAATGTTGAAGTTTCACACACTTCTTGTGGGTGTTCTTTTCTTGGCTTTCCAATCTAACTTTCAAATCTGGCTGGAAGCCACACTAAACCTATGACCACCATCATGTGGATGACACCAATGTCTACCAAGAGAACCCAGGTCTCCTTGGGCCATGGCCATAGCAGCTTCTGAGTGTCTGGATGACTGAACATGGGGATATTAACCCTGAGAACCTACTAACCCAGAGGGCCCTTTTCAGAAATGGGATCTTGTCTCAAATGAAAAGTTTATACTTTTGCATCTTTATATCTCAAATGAGTGGATCTTACTGATTCCTGAGATGTCCTCCATGCATTTTTCTTTTTTTCCTATTCAAAGCATAAAGTTTCTCAAAGTACTCATTCTTCAGCAACTGTGCCACCTTTGGCCCTAAATTTACAGTGGGTTCTTTCTGGACAAAAATCTAAGATTTTAACAATTTTGCTCCAATGTTCACCCTTACTTCCCACCATAAATTTGGTTGAAAGGAACCAGCATAGCCATAGTAAATCCTGAATATCTGACCATTTTGAAATTTCCCTCATGAAAAAGATCAAGCCATTGCATTTAATATCACTCTCCCACAAAATCTAAAACCATGGGCAAAAGGTGCAGTTCTTTCTTTGTCCTAGTATAAATTGCAGCGCTTCAGGTTCAATTCCCTAAAACTCCTAATTTTCAACTGAAATCTCATGGGCCTGGCCCTCAGTCTGGTCTTCTTAGCTCTTACTAGATTTTCCCATAAAGCTCTGCTACAGTGCTTCAAAATTTCTGTTATCTGATGATCCAAACATTCAAAATATCTTTCCCAAAACCAGGCCCTAACCCTTTTGAACAACATGGTCAGATGGAATCACAGAACCTACCTTACTCTTGGAACTAATGTTCTGAACTAATGCATTTCAACTCCTCATCTTCCACCATTCCCAGCATGATGTAGCAACACAGTGTGCTCCTTTTGCCAAGATCCCTCTTAGATTTGCTTAGTCAGACTCTCTATTTATCCGACATTTCCCCTAAACTTTAGCCTTACACTGGTATAACTTTCCACTGCACCCACCCTCTGTAAACACTCACCTTCCCATGTTGCATGCTGAGGTAAGCCAAATTTCTGTCTTTCACATTGCAGTGGTCCCATGTCTATTATAATTACTTTTAATAAAGTCTAAACTACGAAGATTTAATAAATGTCATTGGTAGATGCCATTGAATATTTTTATTTCAAAAATTTTAGTCTGGATTTGTATGAAAACTATATATAAACATAGTATATATGTATGTACATAGTTTTTGAACTGGGGTCTTCCAATTGATATATTTATATAGTAACTATAATGAACTGATAGTTCAATGAAGAAGCCACACATAGATACAGAAATGGGGGCATCAATCTAATGCCTGTTAACCCCCTAACATTTTTGGTACTTAATAAAGTTTGTGGGACATGAGTTGTGTTAATAACAACTGCACAGAGGTATTGAAATAAAATTATGTTGCAAAATGCCTCTTCTGATAGAAAATCAAGCATATCTTCATACTGTTTTGTTTCCATAGATAAGACATAACTATCTAGTCATCGGCAAATGCTATTTTCATACTGATTGAAATTTTATTTAAAAAGGGAATATAAAGTTATGTAAAACACTGTTTTTTTCTATTTATTTATTTATTTATTTATTTATTTTTGTCTTTTTGAGACAGGATCTTGTTATCCAGTTCAAGCTGGCCTTGAGCTCACTTTGAAGCCTGGGCTGATTTTGAGCTGACAACGATCCTCCTGCCTCAGCTTCCCTAGTGCTGGGATGATAGGCATGTGCCATCAGGCCTGGCTTCTTCAAAAATTTTAAACTCTTGGAAAAACCAAAAGCAACAAATTTTCTTCACATAAAAAATCCGTATTTTTTATCCATCTTAAAGGTAGTGCATACTGGTAACTTCCAGTAAAAAGTGGGTTTAGCATTTGAACCCTCTCCACCGGAGAACAGCTCATGATCCTACTGTTTAAACATCTTTTTATTGTTTAACCTGTTTGTTTGCTTAGAAAGGAATGCGCTGGAGTGCAGGAACATAGGTCAAGTTCCCAGGTCAAAACACAGAAACTTAAAAGAAGTCATCCTAGGATTGGAATCTGAACCAGGCAAAGTAAGGTGTGAACAGCAAGAATATGAAACTTCCTAATAGTTAAGTTGCCATTTCCAATTTCTTTTAGAAATATTCACCTACATATTCCATAAAATTATTGACTTGATTTTAGAATTTTCCTTTGTCTTATATTTTTCAGAGCATTCTACTATATACCATTTTTGCAGTTATAAAAATAGGATATTTTGAAATTCAATAAAAGTTAGTTTTGCTAAGTTGAGAATAAACTTCAGAGTTTTGTGAGATTAAAACTCAGAATAGAAAGTCATATTCAATATTTTTAAACTTAGGAAAAGTATGCAGTTTTAAGCATTTACAAAAAGATAATGCATATGCATTAAGAAGTTTTAATTTTCCTTTCTGCCTATATGGGAAATTATAAAGTAGTTTTTAAAATATTTTCTTCTATTTTTCTCAACATGTCTACCATGCACATATTAATAGGGTTTATTATTATTTCAACATTTGCATAAAGAATGCACTGAGCAAATACAGCTGCCCTTTTTCCACCCTCTCCATAGGCCCCATCTAAGCCTCTAGTAATAAGTTTTGCACATTTAGTTCGATATTAGTAGTTTATACATATGCTGGGCAAGATGTGGGACTTGACCCGTTCAGTCTCGCTTATTTCCCTTGAGATGATTTTCTCCACTTCCATCTATTTTGCCAAAATAGGAAGAATTTCCCTTTTATTTTTGGCTCAATAACATTCTCTTGTGTGTGTGTGTGTAGTGCCTTTTTTCATCCTTACCCTCAATGATGGGCGTGTAGGCTGATTCCACACCTTAGTTTTGTGACTAGTACCCTCAGTAAACTCGCATCTCATAACTTTCCTAATGATAGAAGAAAAACTTAATTTCAAGGAGGTTATATTTTAAGATGTCTAAATATGAACATAGATATAAGTGAAATTAAAATATTTCATCATTATATAATGCAAATAACATATAATTTTTGGCCATGCACAAAACAGTATTTAACACATAAGGAATATTTCTAGATTAACACATACAAGAGCCAGATCAGTGAACAATAAATAATGCTACACTTGTAAAATAAGCTAAAAAGGGAGGAATTGTGAATTGTCAATAAGTAAATGTGCAGACTATGATGAAAAAACCAAAATATTGATTTTTCTCCATAACTTATTAGGTGGTTTTAATGTATTATTTATTCCCTAAAGGCCTTCCTCTAAATTATATGTATTTCTCCACATTATATATATTCTAAATGTGTATCTATTTAAATCTACATATGTATATCTATATCTGTACATCAAGATATGTGTGTGCTTGTGTATGTTGATGTATCTGTAACTATGAATTAATCCTAGGATCTTCAATATGCTAGATTAGCTCTGTACCCATTGCAGTCCCATTTATATTTATAGTTATGAAAACTTAATGTCTATTCAGTTAATGATTTGTGTATGAAATAAGAGTTCAAAAATATCCAGAAAAATGTTTCTGAGCTGTTTATCTACTGAACTAGAAATAAATATGGTCAGCTAGCTTTTAATTCAAAACTTTTTGGAAAAATACATTTATTTAGGCAAAGTGGGAGATAAAATTTAAATGAAATTTCAGTTGTAATATATTTATTTGAAACATTGATATTATCAGTTATGTTAGAACACTATTTAATTTTTTATTAAAATGCATTCTGATGCATGTATATTTTCTGTGTTTTCCTCTCTTCTCTCCTCCCCTCCCTTCCCTTCCCTCCTCTCCCCCCATCTACTATAGAGTAGTACTGAGTATAAAGCAAAAAAGATTGAAAATATTGACACAGTATTCAGTGTGTCCATTAATAAATAATAGCATTAATAAATGTAAAAGCAGTTGGAGTGTAGATTAAATTGCTCATTCGTGAAAACCTATCATCAGAGCATTTTAAATATTTACAGCAAGTTGCTACTTTCAGGTGATTCTGATTACACTAGTTGAAAGTCCTAGGAAAGTATATCTTCTAAGAATAGAGCCACATTACCTAACTGTGGTAGACTAACTCATGGTCAAGCTGAAATAGCCTGATGAATTCAGTCAGTATAATTCTGGGTGTGGAAGGCCCAGACCAGGATTATGGCCAACAACATAAAAAAGGACTGGAAGGGCAGATGGTACGCTGTTCATTCTGTAGAAGAGTGGTAATTCACTATGTGTTGGAGAAGGAGAAGCCTGTCATGCTTGTTTTCTAGTATGAGCTCAGCTTTCTCATCCTCAGAGGAGCTTGGGGCCTTGTTGTTGCTGAGGATGCCTGCGATTCTTTTTGGGGGGAGCTCTGGTTCTTACCCTGAGTGTTGCTTCCTGGTTGCAGTGCAGATCCCCAGCCTGATGCTGTTATGGCAAAAATTGGGCTAAATTCCGCAGGAGATCAAAGAACTCATTCAGAACAAACGGAGTTTATTAATTTGATTAAAAAAATCTGATTAATAATGTGGACCGGTCGCCCCCCGATCCCCGATTTGCTGATCAAGGATGTGGCCCTTAACTGCATTTGTTCCCACCTCATATACATTTTTGGTTTCCATACTAATAGATAGGAATGTTTTAGGCCTGGCCACAGTTGTTTTCCTTGTGTCACATGACCAGGTCAGGCTCCTGCCACAATGATACATACTTTTATACTCTGTTCTACTGTGTCTCCCTTTATGGTTACAATGTATAGCTAGGACCAGGGGAGGGATGAAACAACTCAGGCAAAGTTTGTCTTTGGAGAAACATTTCAGGGCAAAGTCAGGACTGCAAAGTTAATTCTTTACAACCCCTCCAGGGTGTTTCTCAGGACACATTTTGAGGCTTGCACTGAAATGATATGCTAAAGTCTCTGTCCCTTACATTGGCACAGATCCTTCATCCCCCTGGCACTGACTTTCTAGCTTCCACCACTGACCTTTAGGCCTTCCTTGGTATGCACCTGCCTCAACCGATGTCATGGGCTCTAGGCTTCCAGTTAGGTTCTATCATCTGAAGCACAACACGATGGCAGGACTGCAATACCACATTCAACAAGCACAGCAGTAGAGGAAGGGATGAAAACTAAAGTGAGGATGTGAAACCGGTTTCTACTGAAGTGTATTAGATTGGCGAATAGGATCCTATGGGAAGTAACAGAAGCTTCTTCACTTGAAATATTTAAAATTGCCCTTTTCTTTAAATTGAAATACTCTAATTTTCTTTATGTTGAAAAAGTGTATTGAAGTCTGAGGTGCACCGTTTTCTTCTTTTTTTCCACAAGTACATATTTACAGTACAGAACAAGAATGCTGATAGTCATCACGGTAAGTTCATAAACGGCCAGAATACAGCTTAATTTTTTAAGCCTCTTACTATCTCCCTTTCCCTCTTTTCATTCTCTAAATCCCTTTACGATTTGAAAATATCTATCTCCCTGTGTCCTAGTATTTACCCTTCATTTTGTTCACTGTTTGTACTTCGGGTTTTCCATGAGAGAATAATCACCTGGGCCAGAGATATATAGCTCAGTAGTACAGCACCTGCCTGGCAAGCATGAAGTCCTGAATTCAATTCCCAAAACAACAAAAACCATGTGGTAAATAAACTTGTAGGTCTGATTTATTTCACTTACTATGACAGTCTCAAGAGTCATCCATTTTTTAAAAAAATAATCCAAATTGTCTTCTTCATAGAAGAGTAGCACTTCATTCTCTGTTGATGCAACATTTTATCAATTTTTTGTTCATGGACATACAGGCTACTTCCAAAATTTAGTTTTTATGAGTGATGCTGGTATAAACATTGGTCTGCATGTATCACTGTAATATGGTGTCTTTAACTCTTATGGGAAGGTACCTAAAGGGAAGCCACTGAGTCAAACAGAATCTTAAATTTTATTTTGATGAATCTTTACATAGATTTCCATAGTAGTTAATTTATATTGTCAAATACAATGTAGAATTTTCCTTTTCCCCTGCAGCCTCATCAGTATTTGCTATTATTTGATTTTTTGTTGATAACTATTGTTTCTAGTGTAAGATGAAATTTTAGTGTTGATTTCTTTGGTATTTTCCTCCTGGACAAAGATGCTAAAGAATTTTTATGTGTTTACCAAACACTTGTCTCTTCCCTGAATGGTGTCTATTTGTTTCAATTCCTCTTCTTTTTGACAGGGTCTTTTACTTTGGAAGGGGTCTACTTTTTTTTTCTTTTGAGTTCTTTGTATATTTGAAGTAAACCATTCATAGAAAAATAACTGGAAAAATTTTTTTTCCATTCTCTATTTATTCTACAGGTTGTTTTCCTTGATGTGCAGAAGATTTTAAAATGATATAGCCCTAGTTATTGATCATTGATATAATTTCTTGGGGAATGGCAATATTTTTACTTTAAAAAGTCTAACTATGCCAATCTCTCAAGATTTTAACCTATTTTGTCCTCTAAAAATTAATTATTTCTATTTTAATATCCAGATCTTTGATCCATTTTTATTTCAGCTTGTATTTGGTAAGCAGTGTTAAAGTTTGTTTAACCAGATTTCAAAGCCCAAATTGTCACACAGACTGCCCTTGCTCCATTTTTCACACTTTTGTCAAAGATCAGATGGCTGAATGTGTTTGGGTTGTAGCTACATCATTTAGTTTGAGTGATCTACAAGTCTTCTTTGTCTCAACATCGCGCTATTTTTGTCACCGTAGTTTGTAACATAACTTGGAATGTGAGATAGCGCTGCATCCTGCTTTACTCTTGTTGCCCATCGTTGCTTTTTCTCTTCTGGGTCTCTACTAGTTCCAGATCAATGTTAGGGTTTGTTGTAGTATTTTAAGGAATTCCATAATCTGTTGATTTTGATTTCCTTAAATCTATATATCATTTTTAGCCTTATAACCATTTTGAAAATATTGGTTTTGCCAGTTCAGGAACAGTGAATGCTTATTTTCTGATCTCCTCTTAAACTCATTTTCCAGAATATGGTGTTTTTTGTAATAGAAGACTTTTATTTCCTTAATTAGGCTGATTCCTAAGTATTTAGTTTTATTTTAGCCTATTATGAATGCTATTGTTTTACTGATTTTTTTTCTAGTGGATTCATTGCTGGTGTAGAGAATCACTTTTGATTTTTGCCTGTTAATTTTGTATGCTAATATATTGTTGAATCTGGTTGTTAGTTTTAGAAGTCTTTTGGTGATATGGAGGGAGTCTTCTTGTAATGATAGCTTGATTTATTTTCTTATATGTCCCTTTTATTTCTTTCATTTTCCAGATTGCTTAGGCCGATATCTCAAACGCTATATTGAACAAGAGCAATGGTAGTGAACATTCTTGTATTTTTCCTGATTTTGAAGAGAAATTGTCAGTTATTGCTGTTTAATATGATTTTGGCCCTAAATTTGTCATCAATGAGTTTGTCAAATTCAGATTATATCTTATACTACCCACTTTACCATAGATGTCGGATTTTGTCAAAGATGTTTTCTTTCTAAATAATCATGTGCTTTTGCGTTACTTCCATTTATGTTACATTTCATTTATTGATTTGTCTATATTGAACCATCCATGCATTCCTTAGGTAAAGTTTATCGGTTATAATGAATGATCTTCTCTTATTAAGTTTATTGGTACAATTTGAATATACATAAAGATCCTGTGCATTATAGGGAATTTGCTCCAGTACATGATATATTTGAATTCCCTTTTTCTCCCACTTTCCTCTCCTCACTTCCCCTCCTTACTCATGAAGCTGTGTTTGCATTTTGTGCTTTCTTTCTCTCTTTTCTTTTCCCTTCCTTTCCTGCTTTCCCCTCCCTACTTCCATTTTTCTTTAAAAATTTTTTTTCTATTTCAAAATTTCTATTATGCATTTTGGTCCTTATTTGCATTTCCAGTTTCTCACACCAGAGAGACAATGTGATATTAAACCATGTTTTTCCTATTTATTTCACTTAAAATTTTGATATCAAGTTCAACCCATTCACCTATAAATGTCTTAAGTTTCTCCTTTATAGCTGAGAAGAAATCCATTATATTAACAAATATCTTTTTGTATCCATTCATCAGTTGTGTATTTGGGTGCTTTCGAAGATTTAGCTATTACAAACTGTACTGCTGTATACATAGATACCCATAAATTGCTGTAGTATATTGCTTTCAGTTCTCTGGGGAAGATCCCAAGAAAGGAAGTAGCTGAGTGAAATGGTACCTGTAGTTTTAGTTGTTTAAGGAATGTCTACAATGATTTCCACAGTGGTTGCCCCAGTCTACACTCACACCTACAATGGAGAAAGTTTGCTTTTTCCCACAGACACAGTCATTTGTTGGTTCGTTGATAATAGCCATTCTTCCTGGAGTAATGTGCAAACTCATCATTACTTTAATTTTCATCTCTTCGGCAACCAGTGATTTCAAATACTTCATGATATTTGGCTTTTGAACTTCATCTGAGAAGTTTTACTCACAATATTCATTTTAGAATTGAGCCTTTAAATTTGTATTGTCTGATTTTGTCAGTTCTTTATATGTTCCAGACATTAGTTGTTGGTCTGAGGAACAACTGGATAAAAACTTTTCCACTTCACGTGTTTTTTCTTTACTCTGATGTTTTTATTTTTCTACTGTGCCAAAATTTTTTACAATTTGAGATCTCAGTTGTTTGTTCTTTGTACCATTTCATTTGCAACCAGTTTTGTTTTTGAAGTCTTTGCCTTAACCTAC
Source organism: Dinomys branickii (assembly GCA_004027595.1). Classification (NCBI taxonomy): domain Eukaryota; kingdom Metazoa; phylum Chordata; class Mammalia; order Rodentia; family Dinomyidae; genus Dinomys; species Dinomys branickii. Next base: position 23,763 of record PVLD010021522.1, read on the forward strand.
ATCTTCAATTGTTTCGCATATGCTCTTTTCCAGCAGATGTAGTGTTGCTGTTTTAATAATGAGATCTTTGGTCCATTTTGATTTTAGTTAATAAATTCTTAGCTAGTTTTATAAAAAAAGGGAAGGAAATACTCAAATTCATACAATTAGGAATGAGGTGCTGAAACTACAGTGCATCCTACGGAATCCAGAAGATCACCAGTAACTATGTGGAGAACCTTTACTCTAATGAGGTAGAAAACACAGAAGTAATGGACACATCCTTAGATACACATGAATTATAAAAGTTGAATCAAGAAGTTACAAACATTCTAAATAACCCAGTATCAGTCAATGAAATTGAAAATGTAATTAAAAACTTACTGTTACGGTTGATACATTGTGTCAACTTGGGGAATCTAGAGGTTTAACTAAGTAACTCAGCAGTTGAAAATCTTGGGGTAAACAGGATATGCCCTTACCCTTGTGGGATGTTGTTTGTGTTTATTTGGGAAGCTTTAAAGGTTAACTGTGTGATTCAGGAGGAAGCCAGAGTTTACTTTGTAAACATCCTGAGCCTGTGGAAGAGGAGGGCATGGAGGTTATGTGAGAGGTACATGCCCCCTGGGTGGGGGTAGGGTGTTTACAGTGTAGGAGAGAAAAAGAGGCTGCTTGCAGCCATTCCGCCCTTTTGCTTGCAGTTTTTGCTGTGCTCTGCTGCTGTGAACAGTCTGCCCTCTGCCATGTGCCATTCTGCCTCAGAACCAGCCAAGTATGGACTGAAACCTCCACAAACTGTAAGCTAAATAAACCTTTCCCTCCTTCATTTTGGATGTTGGGTATTTTGTCTCAGCAACGAGAGAAAAGTAACCAAGACATTTACCAAGAAGGAAATACGCAGGTCCTGATGGGACCTGTTCTTTAAGTCTTTAATGAAATTAAAAGGGAAACATGCTCCCAAAGTAATTCCTGGAGCCCAATATTACCCTGATACCAGAACAAGAGAAGGACCTAACGAAAAGGAGAACTATAGGCCAAACTCCCTTATGAACAGAGATGCAAAAATCCTCACTAAGACAGTGACAAACAGAATGCAGCCAATCGTTAGAAAATTATACACCATGAGCCAGTATGATTATTCCCAATGATGCAGGATGGTTCAGCATACACAAATCAATAAATGTAATACACCATATAAATGGAGACAAAACCAAACATCATGTTATGATCTCCATAGCCTCAGAAAAAACATTTGATAAGGTCCAGCACCCATTCAGGAAAAAAAAAAAAAAAAAACTCTACAGAAAATTGAAAGTGATGTTCTCTATTTGAATCTGATAAAACCCATATCTGAAAAACCATCACCCAAAATCATACTAAACAGTAAAAACCTGAAAGCTTTCACTCTAAAATCAGGAACACGGCAAGGATGCAAACTATCTCCGTTTCTATCAATATAGTTCTGGAAACATTAACCAGAGGAATTAAACAGTAAAGAAATAAGAGATAAATATAGTGATGGAAGAACTTAAATTATCATTCTTTGAAAATGATATAATACTCCACACAGTAGATCCATAAAACTCCACCAAGCCGGGGAACTAGCTCAGTGGAAACGTGCCTGCCTGGCAATGCAAAGTCCTGAGTTTGATTCTCAGTGCAAAAAGAAGAAAACTCCACCAAAAGACTTCTAGATTTAATAAACAAATTCAGTCACATAGTCAATACTCAAAAATCGATAACATTCTTGTATTTAAACAATAAATTCTCACTGAGAGAGAAATCAAGGAAACATCAGTTTTCATAACAGCCTTTAAATTATATACTTAGCAGGCAATCAAACAAAGGAAGTGAATGATCTCCACACTGAAAGCAACTCTGAAAAAGTATATGGAAGAAGATATGAAGAAAGGGAGAGCTGTGCATTGCTCTTGGGTAAGCAGACCTAACATGAAAATGATCATACTCCCAAAATTGTTATAGGGTTTAATTGCAATTAAAATACCACTAGCATACCTCACAGAACTAGAGAAAACACTCCTAAAATTCATTTGGAACAAAAAGAAACCTAAAATAACAAAATAATTCTGGGCCACAAAGGCCAGATGGAGGCATCACAAACTGCTGTGATAATAACAGCATGTTTCCTTGATCCTCATTTCTTTCCAGTTATAACAACATCATCTGATACCACCATATTACAGTCATGCACACTAAAACTTGTTTAATAATTTCACTCTTCTACTGATGCTCCTTACAAACTGTATGCAGCCTTTACTAGGATACCGGGATATGGACATAGTGGGAGATAAAAAAGGAGAGAAAATTAATGTGGCTAAGTCAGTAAGAAGAAAAGGAAAGAAAATAATTAGTTGAAAAACAAATGATCGATCAGATTCTGTTAGATTTATGTTTATCGCTGAAGAAAGAGTTGGTGTATAGGGCCTCTGAGAGACTATTTCTGGGCATAGGAGAAGGGAAGCAGAAGGATGAAAGTGTAATTAGAGAGGCAGGGAGATGTGAGCTTCTCACGGCCTGTTACTACCTCAGTAGTTCATGTTCAAATCCTTTGCACAATGCTGGTAAGTGTCACAGTGCTATTCCCTTGAAAGTTACTATTTAAAATAAAGCGCAAGTTAATATTTATACTTTTGCATCTATGTAGGCAATCTGCATGTTTGCTAGATGCCATGCATAAAGAGGGAGAGGTATCAGAAGAGGATGAGGGAAGAGAAAGAGAGAAGAAACACAGGGAAAGATAAAGGGTGAAAATGAAACAAAAACACTAATAATAAAATTTTTAAAACTAAAAAAAAGTGACAATAAACCCAAACCCTCACGCAGTTGTAAAAACGTTTCCACTTTCCATCTGCATACTTGAAAGTATGGATTTTGTTTGGGACTTGAAGTTGTCACAACTTGAATTTGTAAACAATAAAACAGTTAAATATTTATATTATTTTGAGAATATGTTATAACATGATGACAGTTAAATAATTAGTCAGTTAAATATTTATATTATTTTGAGACTATGTTATAACATGGTGACTAATACTTTATACTGAAATGTTTCCAAGTCTTCTATTTTACTTTCTTCTACGCAATAAACAACAAAGGCATATGGATGGTGAGAGTTTTCTTAGTTATTTAGATATGGACACTTCTCAAAATTTATATGCTAATTCACTGAAGCAAAACCAAAGAGAATGTATATTGCATGCCTGATAGTACAGTATGTACATTCATTGAAGTAGCCTAAATTGCATATTTATTTAAAGCTTAAACAAATATATTTCTGTAATATAAACTCTATTTTTATAATCATGACAAGACAAAACTTTTATTTTAATAATTATTTAATAATGACATCATAGGTATAAAATGCAATAGAACTTCCTCAATGCTTATTAAATGAATTTGTAGTAAATAAATTGGTAAGCTGTTTTACACATAAAATTAAATAACATAAATAATATAAAAATACTCTATACTCACTAGTGTAAGAACCTGAAAGATTAAATAAAAACTGGGAGGTATGATAGACATTGTGGAATGAAGGGAAACTGCTCAAAAGTAAAAGGCATCTGGGATGAGGGAAAAGAGGAAAGAAACAAGGGGAAACTATGTACATGTGTGTATACAGGATACTTAACATAGCTGTACTACTGACATATCACTTTATTGAAAAACAGTTAATGATTCATCATTTGATCAATCTTGCATGTCTATATTTGTTTTCCTGAGTAAATGCTTTGAAGTTATCAATGTGTAATACAGCAACCTTTGCTAATTTCCTGTCACCTTGTCTGTAGGTCATTATTGCCTGTATTTTTCTTCTGCTATTTTGTAAATGGATGTCTGTTTGTTAATATATTTTGGTTCTTTAATTTTTAAAATAAAAAGAAAATGCTCTATAGTGAAGCACCACCAAATTTAAAGTTAAGAAAGTCGAAAACATAATAACTAAGCCTTTATATTTATATAACACTGGTCAGTGCACTCTAACTTACTGAAAATACACTTCTGTACTAAATTTCAGTTCAAAAGAATAAGATTATGGAGATTTTCTCTCATTTACCAGCATTGTTCTATATTTCTGCTCAAATATAAATGAGAACAATTATTTCTATATCCAATATTCCAACTGCTGAATGGCCTGTATTGCTCTTTACATTTTGCAGTGTAACACACCTAAATAACAAGTAGGTAGATATCACAAATTATGATGTACACAAGCTGAGGATTACAAAGAATTCTGTAACATTTCACCACATTCCCCACATAGTGTGTGATATAAATGTATACATTTAACTATATACATTCACACAAATCAATAATGAACACTTGGAGTTTAAAGATGATTTAAAAAGGCATTAATGAAAACAATTTTCACATACTACACTGTAATTTACATTCCTTAGTAAAATCAATAAACTCATGTAAACTCCACATATAGCTATAATTTCACTTAACTGGGACTGTATTGTCATGTAAATTTTGTTAATGCTTTCTTAGTATAATAATTTCATAGTTCTTTGGTATTTGTTTTTGATGATTCTTCACATGAGGGAATTCAGACTAGTGTGCTTTTATTCATGTTGTCTTCTTTGAGTTTTCCCATTAGCAACTGTGAATATCCATTAAGAATATAGAGACTCCAAACACAAAACACTTACCAAACTTCCTATGATTTCTTCTAAAAATAACTTATACAAACGTATCTTAGGAGTTGGAAGTAGAGTCACTGAAATTGGTTTTATATTGCACAAGCTCACAAATGAAAAAAGTTCACAAACATTTAAACATTTAAAAAATTAAATTTTGGAATTGTGGAAAGAACTTTACAAGTAATAATAAAGAATTTTGTCATAAGTATTTTCTATTTTGAAATTAAAGTAGATATTATAAAATAATATTCTGGAAATTTACTTTGCAAAAGACAGTAGAAAAGTTCTCTACCCAGAACTTCATGAAAGTGTAAATATATATATAGTTTATCTGTTGGAAGAAGAAAAAAATGTTTCAGTTAACTTCAGTGATCTAAATGATATAGGCAATAAAACTACCCTAACATGTACTGCATTCTGTAGTGAAACTATTGAATTCCTTAGAGGTAACCAAAATGAAAACAGGGGTGATATGATTCAGACGCTCACTGAGGTACTCAAAATGTTTTATATAATCTAAATACATATATGAATGTATTTTACTCAAGGATAATTAAGAACAAAAGCGGAAAATAACGGGAGCATTAAATATATGTGAAAAATAAACTATGTTTCACTACAGTTTGGAATTTCTAAGTAAATTTTTCTAAAATTTGGGATTTCCTCTAGAATTAAAGCTTTAGAGTTAAACATTACTAATTAGGTGTCAGCATCAATATGTTTGGCATTGTTATCTATAATTTCTAAAATTTCACTACTGATTCCATACCCCAGTAAGAAAAAAAAACCTCAATAAAATTGTAAATGAGTAGGGTTAAGAAATTAGAATCCTTCTCAATACTTTTCTGAGGAGATTCTTTCAGAAGGAAATGATACAGCTTCCTGTAAATAAATGTCTATGTTGTTTTACAGTAGACTCTCTTACTTGTAGCATTATTTCTGCTGCTTCTTAGTTCATCTCAGAAATGAACTGGGTTAAACTAACATAGGAACATTTATTATTCCATGCAAGTTAATAATAATTAATTTTCCCCTTCTACAAATTTTATGTTGGCATTCAGAGTATTATGAAAAATATACATGTTGAAAAAATCAGTATACAATTGTAGAAATTTATAAGAGGCTAACTAAGGAAATAAGAACTTTCTTAAACACAGACATGCAGTGCTTAATAAATAAAATGAATGCATGATAATTTGATAAATGATTCAGATAAAATGATGTTGTTAGCATTTTATTTAGAAATAGTTTCAGTACAAATTGTGTGTTATTCAGCTTTTATTCAGGTTCATTCATTGCTTCCATCTTGTCCAAATATTGTACAATAAAATCCGGATATTGAAAGAATATTCAGACTTCTCCATTTACACTGGCATGCGTGTCTGTGAATCATTTCACCACAGCAAAACCAACTTGCATAAGTGCAGCTCCATCCCACCTACTCCCACATAACCCAAGTTTTCTGCTCATCTCAAACTCCCATTAATCACACTCTTTTTTTCATCCTAATAATGAAATTTCACAGACTTTACACAAATTGAATGTTTACTTTTAGGTTAGCTTTTGCTACAGTCATTATGTTCTTTCTGACATTTGCATGTGTGGTGTGCATGAACAGTTTACTATTTTGTACTGTAAGTAATTACTCAAGGAATGGACAGGACATATATTGTTTAGCACTCACCATTGAAGGATATTTTTGAGAAGTTCCAAATTTCTTGATATTGCAATTAACCAACTATGTACATTGATTTAAAAATTTTACCACATAATTATATATTCTAATTTTTACATGAAAATGCATTTTGTATTCTGTATGAAACTTGCACAGAAGTGTCAGAACTGAACTGTATTTTTAGATTCAAAGAACATTTTCATTTTATTTTATTTTATTTTATTTTTTTATTTTAGAAACATAAAAGTACAAAAACATATTGACAAACAGACACCAATTATCATAAAAAATAGTACAATCACAACTAATCTATAGACAAGGTGATATGGTCTCAACAGTGGTTATTGCTTTATCCATTGATATCTTCGAATTGTAAATGTATGAAACCATATACAGACATGCAAATTTAGTCAGACAGTTAATCCTCTCAACAACAGAAGAAAACACAAAAACCAAAAATCCAAAGACAAGAAACAAAACAGGCATACAACAACAACAGCAACAACATCAACAACAAAAAAAACACCGCTTGTTGCTGCTTTACATATTGATATCTTCGAAGTGTGTGTTCAGGATAACACATACAGATATACACGATTAATCTAATATCCTGTCATCGATTATTGCTTAGCATTAAGGGATATAATACAACAGTAGAACCATGTTAGCCCTCCTGCATATATGTATATTCATATATATTCATATATACATACATACAGTTTGTCCTTTTCTTTTCTCCTTTCCTTCATCCCATCTGTTCTTTGTTTTTGAACAGATTTGCTTCATGACTCTTAGTTTATATTCCCACCCTCAGGTTCTTACACCAGTGATATAATACGATGCCTGCACATGTATTGCTGATTTATTTCACTTATGAGTATGGACTCCAGTTTTGTCCACTTGCCTACAAAGTTCCCAAAACTGTCTTTCTTTATAGCTGAATAGTATTCCATTATATAAAAATGCCACACTTTTTTCATCCAGTCTTCTGTGGATGGGCACTTGGGTTGCTTCCACATTTTAGCTATTACAAATTGTGCTGCTATAAACATGGGTGCACATATATCAGAGTGATATGATGTTTTCAGATCTTCTGGGAAAATACCCAGAAGAGGAATAGCTGGTTTAAATGGAACCTCTAGACCTAGTTTGTGGAGAAATCTCCAAACGGCTCTCC
>PVLD010021523.1:0-13599 GCA_004027595.1 Dinomys branickii
GACAGGATATTAGATTAATAGTGTATATCTGTATGTGTTAGCCTGAACACACACTTCGAAGATATCAATATGTAAAGCAGCAACAAGCGGTGTTTTTTTTCTGTTGTTGCTGTTGTTGATGTTGTTGCTGTTGTTGATGTATGCCTGTTTTCTTTCTTGTCTTTGGATTTTTGGTTCTTGTGTTTTCTTTTTTTTTTTTCTGTTGTTGAGAGGATCAACGGTCTGACTAAATTTGCATGTCTGTATATGGGTCCATACATCTACAATTCCAAGATATCAATGGATAAAGCAACAACTACTCTTGAGACCATATCACCTTGTCTATAGATTAGTTGTGATTGTACTATTTTCTATGATAATGGGTGTCTGTTTGTCAATATGTTTTTGTACTTTTATGTTTCTAAAATTAAAAAAAAAAAATAAAGAGAATGTGGTATTTATACACAATGGAGTACTACTCTGACTTAAAGAAAGATAAACTACTCATTTGTAGGAAAATGGGTGCCCCTGAGACCATCACATTAAGTGAAATAAATCAGACACACAAGCTTAAAACCATATGAGAAACCAAAATTTAAATAGCAAAATAAAAGTTAGATAATAGGAAGTTGGGAGACAGATGTTCCTGAAATAGGAAGATGGTGAGAGATGGGGGGAGGGGAAAGGGAAATGAAAAGATGAAGTAAGGTGTGTTATGTACATTATCAACTCCTCAGAAGGGACATAAGCATTATGTGCTGCAAACATGTAGTAATAATAAATTTAAAAAGATAAAAATGTTGTTTAATCTATGTTGAAAATAGGACTATATTAAAAATACGGGACTTAATGTATAAAATTTTCAAAGTAGCATATTAGAAGACATATACACACATGCCTATTATGTTAGAAGACCCATACATATGTAGGGTAGTTTTATATGTGTATATAATAAACAATTAAGTACTTTCTCTAAGATCAAAATTTCAAACCTTCATTATTCACTTACGGCATTTGTGTGGTGTGACTGCTAGTTTTGACTCTCTGTGGGATAATCTGTCAGGTTTCAGAGATGGTGGCTTTTTCTAGGATAAGGTGCAATTTACATCACAGAAACCTCAGAGATAATGGGCCCAAAGGAGCTCAGGAGAAATTTTCTTGCCACTTACGGGCACTATCAATTTGAGTGCAAGTGTTTCTATTCCAATTTAGCAGTTACTATTAAAAGACATTCAAAATCCAAAATAACTGTTACTGTATTTCCATTTATCCCAATGATGTGTTAGTGACAGCATTGCCCAGCAATTATCCCTGTTTGGCACTTTGTCATTTTTGCCAGATTATTCCACAGGTTTGCAAATTGACAGGATTTATTTATGGCCTCTGGAGAGGTATGTTACTTCTGGTACTGACAGGGCTGATCAATGCCTGAGAGTACTATGAATCTCTCTCTACATATCCAGGTGAAGCCTGAAGGACTTTTTGAGGTCATTTTTTTCTTGAAATAATGGTGCACCTCAAATTAGGTCATGTTGCTTAGCTTCATCCTCTGAAGCAGTGTTCCTCAACTGTAGAGGCACTCTGGAGTCTCAGGAAGGCCTGTGCAAAGTACTGTCGACTGCCCTTTGCTCTGAACCTTGGTGAATCTTCTTGTTTTGGAATGAGATCTGAGGAATGATAATTTTTGATATCTCTCCAGATAATTCTATCATGATTCCTCTTTAGAAACCTCCCCAGATAAAGGAAGCAAAAGGTGAAAATCACTGGTCCTAAGTGATCCGAAGTGATAGCATTGTTTAATGAGAAGTGACTCCTGTATCGGAAATTACCCATGATTCACTGGTCTAGTAGTCATCATGAGCAAAGAGTTGGGTGGACAGTTTTATTGCTGACAGCATTAACATGATGGGTTAGTGTTATCACACAAGTGTTCTTGCCTCTAGGAACTAACTCTCACTTAACAGTTTGTTTAACTTGACAGAGAAAAGATGAAAGCCAGTAAACTGCAGTATACATCTTACCCAAAGAGATGAATTTTTAAAAGTTATTTCTCTTTCCTCATAATGAGATTTAATCAATATTAAGAGTGACTTTTGCTTATAATTAATATTATAAGCAATTAATATTCTGCTTATGTTTGTCAGTGATGTTTCAGAATTTAATTATTTATTTATTCAAAATACTATGTATCCATTTATGGGTCAGGTAACAGAAGATCTTCACAGGTTAGCATGCCAGGATCCCACAACCAGAACTTCTGTGGGAATGGGAACAGGAAAATCAGTTTTAGAGTTACTTACTGTAGTTTACTGTTGGTGATTTAGCATCTTTAAGATAAATTGCATGTAACAGGCACCTGGATGATTTTCTGTTAGGCAGAAATTTAGTCCTTACCAGGCCTGGTTATAGGCAGCTGGGGGCTACTTGAAAAACACAGATGTGATTTACTCCCCTTTGTTTTATCAATCATTAGCTACAGAGAAAATCCACACAAGCTTGCGGGTACAAGTTCTAGCTGAAAAAATATTACTTCCTCTAGACGTGCTGATATGGTCTGCGACACATACAATATCCAGACAATGGGTAAAGTTCAGAGAAGCTTCAAAGTCTTAAACTAAATGGAGACATGCTCCTAAGAAGTAAACAGGGGCCTACTTCTCTCTGAAATGTGTAAATGCAGTCTCTTATATTTGTAAAAGAACAATAATCTTGAAGTAAGCAAAGGATATTCCTTGAAAGGCCCACCTAGTCACATAAATGTAACCCCTGATCTCATTCAGTGCAAATGCTACTGCTTGAAGGTATAACCCCCCAAATCTATGGTTCTGCAATACACTGTACATATACTTTACAGGAGGCCTATGTATCTTTCTTCTCTGAACTCTTTCATCAAAGACACAAAGAATCAAGGGGCATTGCCAGTTCCTTGAAGTGTTAGGCTCTCACCATGTTAGGACCTGACTTTTTGGTAATGTTTCCACAAGAGAATTCTTCTGGTTTTTATACTAGAATTCTGCTGGTTTTATACTTATTTGAACACTTACTGTAATGACACTAGAGTTTCTGACATAGTTACCAAACTCTAATGTGGCAGTTCTAAGCATTTCGTCCTTATGGTACACAACTTCAACAAAAAAGATTAATAAAAGTTATGATATATCTGCATAATGGAATGTTATAAAATTAGAGTTTTAGAAGAACATGGAAAATGCTCTTAATATATTATTTGGAGAAAAAGCTAGTATGAAACGGTAGCAATAGTATGATGTCTTCTGAAACACATAAATATTCACCTTAGCTCTTTATTCTTCTCCCCTGTGCACTTCGAGGTGCTGGCCACAGCGGGGAGAGCAGCCTTTTCTCAGTTGTCCTGAGTGCTTCCCCAAGCACGGGGAGTCTGAGTATTTTATTTACTCAGATCTGCATTTTTCATTTCTGTTGATTACTTTCAAGAATGATGCTGGAATATCCTGGCCAAGACAATGTAGGTATATAAGTGAAAGATTTACTACCAGCCATAACTCTGACCAAAATCAGCTGGAAAAGTAATAAGAACTCATAGCTCTTTTGCCCAGTATCAGTAACCATATCCTTATTGGTAGTAGGGCATCCCTTTCAAATATCTCCAAAACCTTCCTCCATAAGAAAGCTCGCTAGACCAAACGTACTCCTCTTGCTTACTAGCACGTTTCTCATTTGTAATTTTTTCCCTCATTATAATTATAAATCACAAAGCAGTGGTTTTCAAAGTGTGGATCCCTGGACCATGAGAACTGTAACATAAAATTTTTACTATTTTGTTATGATTGGGTGTGATCTTTTTCCCAAGGGTTTGTGTACCAAAGGCTTGGATGTCAATTCAGACTAAGAGGTGATGGAATCATTGTAAAGTGAGGCCTAATGGCAGATAATTAGGTCATGGGGTACCACACTTGGGAGGGATTCATACTAATCCTGAGGAGTGAGTTATTTTTTTTTTTGAGAGAACAATTTGTTATAAAGTGAGACCACAGTGGGCACTTGTCCCCTTCTGCATTTAGCTGGTTCCCTTTCTACTTATTTATCATAGTATAATAGTATAGCCAAGGAGGGACATAACAGAGGTCAAACATCAGGTTGCCTAAGTTTGGAATTTCAGCCTTCAAAGTTGTGAGGTGAATAAATCGCTTTTCTCTTTAAGAAAATACCTCAGGGTATTTTGTTGTAGCAATGAAAACAGTCTAACATGGAAACTTGGTATCAGGGAGCAGTGCTGTTGTTGTGACATGTGGAAATGTGGACATAGCTTTGGCAGAGGTTGGGAGAGTTCGGGGAGAAGGCAAGAGAAGGCCTATACTGCTGTTAGTAGAACATTCTGGGTGATTCTGTTAAGGGCTCATGAGACAAAGGCTAGGGCATTAGTTCAGGTTGAAGCGAGGACTCTACTAGAAGCTGGAGGAAAAGCCGTTCTGATGACATCACTGTGAAGGACTTGCTTCAGTGTGTCCATACCCGAGAGATTTTTGCTAAATTGGATAAGAGATGAACTGGGTAAATACGGCTGAGCAAATTTCTAAACAACAAAGCACTCAGACTGCTGCGTAATTAGTACTGGCTACTTTGAGATTAGAGTAAAATTGGCTAGCAAAGAAACAGCAGAAAGATTTGGAAAAAATCACAGCCTGCTTATATATATTAGGGCAAATGAACACATTTTGGACCAAGATAGCGTGGCCAAGTCACTAAATAAAAGCCACGAGCTGAAGACTGTAGGAAAAGCAGTAGGAAAAAGGCTTCAAGAGCATCCACAAGTGTCTTGACGCCACATCTTCCATCACAGGTCCAGAGGACCTACAGGGCAGAGCTGTTTCATGAAACCCAGGATATGCTCCATGGACTCATTGCCCAGTAGCTGTCTGGATTCTGCTTTTCAGAGAAGTGCTGTAAAGCTGCTGCAGTCGCGGTTAAAGCAGGCCTAGGAACGGCTCATAACATTGCTGAAGGGAGGAGATGACAGGCAGGAAGAATCACATGGTGCTGGTGCATCAGGAGTACAGAATGTTAGGGTGATGGGATAGCGGTGATCTGCACCGATTTCAGAGGCAAGCCTGGGAGGCCAGGGAGACGTTTGCTGTAGAGGTGGAGAAGGACAGTGCTTAGCAGAGCCATGAGAATGTAGCTACACGTGGGGCCCATAATAGAACTGCCAGCAACATGCAAAGAGCATCAGAGAGCAGCTGTGTGGGTGGAAACCAGTGAGCCCGTAAGTGAAGGGCTGCGGCCTTCGGACCCTGTCCCATGCAGTGTGCACAGACTATTGGACTAGGCGCTGCAAGGCCCAGTGTGTGCCCTGTTGGGTTTCAGTCTTTCTTTGTACCGCTTACTCCTGTCCACTTCCCTGTTTCCCCTTTTTGAAATAAGAATGTCCATTCCACCCCTGCCCCACAATGATACCCTAGAAGTAGATAGCTTGTTCTTGCCTTTACAGGCTTATGTCTAGGAGAGAGCTGCCTTGTGTCTCAGGAGATACTTTCTGGACTTCTGAGTGATGCTGGAGCGGGTCAGGACTCGACTAGAGGAGAGAGTGATTGTGCTTTACACTGTAAGAAGGGCATGAGCCTTGGGGCTGAGGATGAAACTCTATGGTTTGGAGGTGTTCTGTCCTCTGAAGGTTCATGTGTGGGAGACTTGGTCCCTGATGTAGCAGTATGGAGTGGTGGAAACTTTAAGAGGTGAGGCCTCAAGGGAGGTGGTTACATCACCAGGGACAGAGCGCTCAGAAGGGATTCACACTTATTTCCCAGGTTGAATTAACTTTCAGGAGAGGGTACTGTTATAAATAAGTCTGCTCTGCAAAACTTGGCCTCTTACTGTGCATGGCTGCTTCTCTCTGCTTCTCTGACACATGACCCAGGGAGACCTCCTTAGAAGCCCAAGAGATGAAGCTGATTAGTGTTAGACTTTTACCTTCCAAAGCTGTGAGCTAAATATACATATTTTCCTTTCCATCTTTACCCAGTCTCAGGTATTTTGTTATAGTAAGAGAAAATGGACTAATATGCTCAACTATGCCCTTCTTTATTTTGAATGCTATTACTATTTCTCAGTAATTTATGGAACTATGAAAGCTACAATGTGAATAGCTCTTTTCTGAGATCTAATATTATTTACTACTTTTAAAAATTTTTAGTTTTGGCTGGACTCAGGCTTAACAGTAGATCTCCACAAGCACCGTGTCTCTTGGGAGTCTTTTCCTGCTGCTTTTCTCAGGCTGCCTGCATTCTTTAGGGTGAAAGATTAGCATAATCCGTAGTCTCCTTCATATTTTTTCTTAGTATTTTCTTTCTTTAGAGTAGCACACCAGTGTGTTTACTGTTGGACACTTGGAGGCACAAGATCCTGAATCTTAGTATTTTGGTCCTGGGTTTCATGGCTTTCTAGTTATGGGCTTTCAGAAAACATATGGGTACATGTCGCATTCTTTAGAGAGATTGAAAAGTTTTTTTTTTTTTTTTGAGATTGAAAAGTTTTAACACACTGATAGCTGTTTCAGGTCACAGAATGAAGCACAGTAGTATGTACGGGCCAGCCCAAGGATATCTTTCTGCCCCTTCCACCCCCTTTTACAATAATCACTTTCAAAATGCTCAGGTTGGCTTCAGCAGTGCCCCCCAGGGGCACAGGTATGGTTTTCTCCGTAGAGCCCCCTGGCCCGGGACAGTAGCAGGTGCACAGAGCTGTGAGTCAAGGCAACCTGCTTCTTGTTTGTCATTCCCATCATTAACGTGAGTAATATAATCCTTGCATTCTTCACCCAGAATGTGAACAGCCACTTCTGTGGTCATGTGTTTCCCATAAAAAGCACAAAGTTTGTGTTTACCGTTCACATCAATGAGTTTCTGGCAGCCAGTGGCTGGAAAGGAGATATTCATCATCATCTTGATGCAGCTGATTACCTATGAGGCACCAGGAAAATATCTGCATAGCTCATAATTTGTGTTGGACACTCTTCTGTATGCTTACCAAATATTAATTTATATAGTCTTCATCATCACTTTATTTTTTTATTTTAAAGAAGAGGAAGGGCTGGGAATGTAGCTCAGTGGCACAGCACCTGCCTGGCCAGGGCAAGGTTCTGAGTTTTACTCCTGGTACCAAGATGAAAGAAGAAAAGAGAAGGAACTTGAACACAGGGAAGATATGTAACATCCAAGGGTATGCAAACAAAATGCTCTAGGAAGAAAAACTAGAAGCAGATATAAAAAGTTAGTAGTGGTTATTTCTGGGAAGAAGACTATAGATGGCTTCTATGTGCTTCATATATTTTCTTTTTTTATTTTAAAAATAAAAGAAAGAAAACATATTAACAAACAGATATCCATTTACAAAATAGCATAAAAACAATACAAGCAATACAGTTACAGACAAAGTGGTAGGAAATTAACAATGATTATTGTATTACTATTGATATCTTCAGTGGTTTCTCAGAAAAAAATAGAGACAAGCAATATTCATCAAACAGGTAATCATTAACTGTTCCTTTCAGTAAAGCAATAGAAGACAGTAGTACAACTGCTAGCTGTCCTGTATATACATACATGCATAATTTCCCCTTCTTTCCCTTTTCTTTTCCCACATCCCAGCTGCCCATTACTTTGATTATTTTCCTTTCATTTCATAATGTCTATCATACCTCCTAGTTTTTACTCACTCTTTCAGATTCTTACACTAGTGAGACAATACATTGCTTACACATGCAGGTCTGATATATTTCACTTATGAGTCTGATCTCTAGTTGTGACCATTTACCTATAAAAGCCTCAAGTTTGTCTTTCTTTATAGCTGAGTAATATTCCATTATATAAAAGTACCGTAATTTGTTTTTCCAATTCTCAGTGAATGGACATTTGGGTTGCTTCCACAATTTAGCAATTACAAATTGTGCCACTATGAACATGGGTGCACATATATTGCTGTGATATTGTGTTTTCAGATCTTCTGGGAAAATGCCCAGAAGGGGAATAGCTGGGTTGAATGGGACCTCTAGACCTAGTTTGCTGGGGAATCTCCAAACTGATTTCCACAGTAGTTTCACTGGTTTGCATTCCCACCAGCAGTGGAGAAGAGTTCCTATTTTTCCACAGCCACATCAGCATTTGTTATTGGTTGATTTCTTAATGTTAGCCATTCTTACAGGGGTGAGATGAAATCTCAATGTTGTTTTAATTTGCATTTGTGGAATGACTACTGTTGTTGAACTTTTTTTCATGTATTTATTTGCCATTTGTATTTCTTTATCTGGGAAGTGTATGTTCATCTCAGCTACCCATTTTTGTACTGGGTCTTTGAATTTGGAGGAGCTCATGTTTTTTATTTCTTTATGTGTTCTAGATAGAAGACCTTTGTCCAAGGGACAGTCAGCTAAAAATTTTTTTCCAACTTGTGGGTTTTCTTTTTACTCTGCTGGTGATTTCTTTAGATGTGCAGAAACTTTTGAGTAGGATGAGATCTCAGTTGTTGATTCTTTGAAGTATTTCATGGGCAATTTGGTTTTTGTTCATAAACTCTCTGCCTACCCCTATATCTTCAAGGTTTTTACCTGCTTTCTCTTCCAATACATTTAGTGTTTTTGTTTCAATATTGAGATCTGTGATGCATTTTAACTTGTGTTTGGTGCATGGGGATAGACTTGGATCTATTTTCTGTCTTTGGCAGGTGGCAAACCAACTTTTTCAGCACCATTTATTAAAGAGGCTATTGTTCTTCCAGTGAGTTTGTTTGGCAACTTTATCAAAGATTAGGTGGCTGAGTGTATTTGTGATTTTGTCTGTATCTTCTAGTCTATTCCATTGATCTGCTGGTCTGTTTTTTACCAGTACCATGTTGATTTTATTACAGTAGCTTTGTAGTGTAATTTCAGGTCAGGAATTGTGATTCAACCTGACTTGTCCTTGTTGCCCAGGATTGCTTTTGCTATTCTGGGTCTCTTCTCATTCCAGATGAATGTAAGGAATGTTTTCTCTAGATTGGTGAGGTATGCTAATGGTAGTTTAATGGGAATTGCTTAGAATCTGTACAACAATTTTGGTAGTATGACCATTTTCACAATGTTGATTCTTCCTATCCATGAGCAAGGAATTTTTCCATTTATTGAAATCCTCTTCAATCTCTTGTTTCAGAGTACTGTAGGTTTCATTGAATAGATCTTTTACTTCTTTTGTTAGATTAATTCCTAAATATTTCAATTTCTTGGATGCCATTGTGAAAGGTATGGTTTCATTAATTTCTGTGTCAGCCTGTTTGTTGTTTGTGTATAGGAATGCTATCAATTTTTTGGTGTTGACTTTGTAACCAGCTACATTGCAGAATGTATTGATTAATTCAAGGAGTCTTCCTGTGGAGTTTTGGGGATCCTCCATGTAAAGTATCATGTCATCTGCAAATAGTGATGGTTTTACTTTTTCCTTTCCTATCCTTATTCCCTTTATTTCTCACTCTTGTCTAATTGCTCTGGCTAATGCTTCCAGGACTATGTTGAACAGGAGTGGTGACACTGCACCTCCTTGTCTTGTTCCAGATTTTAAAGTAAAAGCTTTCAGTTTTTGTCCATTTAGTATGATGTTGACTATTAGTTTGTCATAAACAGCTTTAATCAGGTTGAGATAAAGACCATCTATCCCTACTTCCTGTAGAGTTTTTATCGGGAATGCATGTTGGACTTTATTGAAAGCTTTTTCTGCATCTGTTGAGATGATCATGTGGTATTTGTCTTTGGCTCTATTGATATGGTATATAACATTTCTTGATTTTTGAATATTGAACCATTACTGCATTCCTGGATTGAATCTGACTTGATTGTGTTGTATGATTTTCTTGATGATTTGCTGCATTCTATTTGGTAGTATTTTATTGAGTATCTTTGCATCTATATTCATTAGGGAGATTGCCCTATAGTCCTCTTTCTTGGTTGGGTCTTTCTCCGGTTTTGGTATCAGTGTAATATTTGCCTGCAGAAATGAGTTAGGGAGACTTGCTTCCTTTTCAATTTAATTGAAGAGTTTGAGGAGTATTAGTATTAAGTCTTCTCTGAATGTGTTGTCAAATTCTGCTGTGAATCCATCAGGGCCTGGGCTTTTTTTTCCAGTAAGTTTTTAATCACATTTTCAATCTCATTAATTGATATTGAGTTGTTCAGGATTTTTATATCTTTTTGACTGAACTTTGCTAATTCATACATATGTAGGAATCTGTCCATTTCTTCTGAGTTTTCTATCTTATGGGAGTCAATATTTTCAAAGTAGGTATTAATGATCTTTTGAATTTCTGTAGAATCTGTAGTAATTTCATCCTTTTCATTCGTTATTGCATGAATTTGAGTTCTTTCGTTTTTGATAAGGTTGGCTAGAGGTTTATCAATTTTATTATTCTTTCAAAGAACCAACTGTTTGATTCATTTATTTTTTGTAGGATTTTCTTCAGTTCAGTTGCATTAAGTTCTGCCCTGATGTTTATGATCTCCTCCATTCTTTGAGCTTGACTTGTTCTTCTTTTCTAAAAGTTTAAGGTGCCACATGAGGCTATTTATTTGTTCTGTTTCTGTTTTCCTTATGTGTGAGTTCACTGGTATAAATTTGACTCTGAGGACTGCTTTCATTACATCTCACAGATTTTGGTAATTTGTACCTACATTTTCATTTGTTTGTAGATATTTTTAAATTTCTTCTTTGATCCAGGAAGTTGGATCCTTCTTTGTTGGATCCTTCCTTCTTTGTTCAGGAAGTTGTTTAATTTCCAAGTGTTTATAGAGTTTTTGGAGTTCCTTTTATCATTAATTTCCATTTTCATTGCACTGTGGTCAGATAATATGCATGGGATAATTTCAATTCTTTTGCATTTAGGCAGGTAGGCTCTATGGGCTAGAATGTGGTCTATTTTAGAAAGAATTCTACGTGCAACTGAGCAAAATGTGTATTCTGATGTTGTGGGGTGGAACACTCTGTATACATCTACTAAGTCCATTTGTTCACAGATTTGGTTCAGATCTGTTATTTCTTTGCTGATTTTTTGTCTAGTTGACCTATCTCTTTGTATCAAAGGGGTGTTGAGGTTCCCTATTACAATAGTGTTATAATTATGTGGGTTTTCATGTCTGTTAAGATTTGTCTTATATATAGTCTGGTGCTATGATATTTGGTGCATACAGGTTTAGTATTGTTATCTCATCCCTGTGTAGTTTTCTCCTAATAAGTATGTATTGACCTTTGTCTCTTAATTGTTCCCAGTTAAAAGTTTACATTGTCTGCAATCATAATAACTACACCTGCTTTTTTCTGGGTTCCTGTTGGATGGAGGATTGTTTTCCATCTTTTGATTTTCAGTCTATGGATTTCCTTTTGAGTAAAATGTGTTTGCTATATTCAGCATATTGTTGGATTTTGTTTCTTAATCCATTCTGACACTCTGTTTCTTTTGACTGGTGAATTGAGGCCATTTACATTTATGGTTATAATCGATATGTGTTGGCTTATCATTGTCATGTTATTTACTTGCTGTTGGTTTCTTACTTTTTCTACATGTTTAATTGCTTGCTCTTCTTGAGGGTTCCTTTCTATTGTTGTTTTTGAAATTTCATTCATTTTCTTCTTTGTGTGGAATATCTTTCAGTACTTTTTGTAAGGATGGTTTGGCCCTCATGAAGTTCTTCATTTTCTCTCTGTCGTGGAAATATTTTATTTCTCCATTAAATTTGAAGGGTAGTTTGTTAGGATACATTAATCTTGGTTGGAAGCTGTTTTGTTTTAGGACCTGTAATACTTTGCTCCAAGCTCTTCTCAGTTGGATGGTTTGTGTTAAGAAGTCTGCCATGATCTGATAGGCTTTCCTTTATATGTGATCTGTTTCTTTTCTCTAGCAACTTTTAATATTCTCTTCTTTTGCTGGATATCTGGAATCTTGATTATTATGTTTGGCTGTAGTTTAATTATGGTTATGACTAGTAGGAATTCTATATGCCTCATTTACTGTATCTCAGCTTTTGTTAAAAAGCCTCATTTACTGTATCTCAGCTGGTTGGGAAATTTTCTGCTATTATTTCTGCAAATACTCTTTTTATGTTATTTGTGTCATCTCCTGCTGTTTCATTGAGTCCTATTAGTCTGACATTATTTCTCTTTGCCTTATCTTGAAGCTGTTGAATTGATTTTTCCTGGATCTTTGTGGATATTAAGAGATCCTTCCTTTCATGATTGCTAGCTACCATGCTGTCTTCAAGATCTGAAATTCTATCTTTAGCTTCATTTAAGTGGTTTTGCAAGGTTTCAATGGAAGTTTTGATTTTCTGGAAATCTCTTTGAATCTGTTTCATGCATTCTAATTCATTCCTATATAGCTCATACAATGTTTCCATCCCTTGCCTATGTTCACCTATTTTTTATCTGTTGTTTCTCTATATGTGTAGAGCATTTCTTTCATTATTATTGTCATTTTAATTTTTTGCCTGAGACATTATTTCTCATTTGATCTCTACTATGGCCTGATGGAGTTGTTTCTTTTCTTCCATTGCAATCATTTTAGCAGTTTCAGGTGTGTATTTACCAAGTTCTCCTATGTCAATGTCTCCTGAACTTGTTCTGAGTGGGGTGGAGTTTTGAGGTTGCATTTTGTTCCTTTGCCTTTTCATGTTTGATGCTGGAGACAGAATGCTCAGTCTCCCTCTTCTCTGGCAGTGTAGCAAAGGTTACTAGTGTCCCTAGGTTTCCTGGTGGTCACGCCTGCCTCTCAGTGTCCGCTGAGATGCCCTGCTTAGTCTGGTGTCTTCCAGTAGGTGGTGAAGTATACCTAGCTCTCCTAGGTCTCAGATGCAAACTGTGATGTCAGTTGATGGCAGACCATCTGATCTAGTGACTCCTCGCAGTTCAGGGCACATGTATGACCCACTCCAGTTACACTGGTGGCACAGTCCCAGACCAGTGGTCCTGAGACTCAGGCAGTTCAGGGCATAAGCAAAACCCAGAGATGAACTGCAGGGTCAACAGTTTGTGGACCATGTGAATGTGCATCTCCAGTCAGTTCAGGATGTGCACAGGAGCCAGATGGGGGCTGCACCAACAGCGATCACAGACTGCCTGTGTCTTTGGGACAAGTGAAGCCCAGATCCAAATCATGGTGTCAGCAGCTAGTGGAGTACCTGATCCAGTACCTCACTCAGCACTGGACACATAGCAGGGAGGGCCCACATGTGAACCCTGGCGAGAGCAGTTTGTGGACCTTCTGAGTGAGGATCTCCTGTCTGTACCAGGTGCATGGCAGGAGGAGACTCAGACTGTAATGGTGGCATGTTTGTGGGTTGCTCTCTCTGTCCCCAGGAAATACCTGTTTTTTTTTTTATTTTAAAAAAATAAAAGTACAAAAACATATTAACAAACAGACACCAATTAGCATAAAAAATAGTACAATCACAACTAATCTATAGACAAGGTGACATGGTTTCAACAGTGGTTATTTCTTTATCCATTAATATCTTCAAAGTGTAAATATATGAACCCATATACACACATACAAAATAAGTCAGACAATCCTCTCAACAACAGAAAAAACACAAATACCAAAAATCCAAAGACAAAAAACAAAACAGGCAAACAG
>PVLD010021523.1:13699-31363 GCA_004027595.1 Dinomys branickii
GACTAAATTTGCATGTCTGTATATGGGTCCATACATCTACAATTCGAAGATATCAATGGATAAAGCAACAACTACTGTTGAGACCATATCACCTTGTCTATAGATTAGTTGTGATTGTACTATTTTCTATGATAATGGGTGTCTGTTTGTCAATATGTTTTTGTACTTTTATGTTTCTAAAATAAAAAAAAAAACATTGAAGGTATAACTGATGTGTATTGACTTATCTTTGACATGTTATTTTTTGTTGTTGGTTCCATGTTCCCCCCGTATTTTAGTTGCTTGCCTTCATGGAGGATTAATGCTACTGTGCTTTGCCGAGTTGGAATCCTTGTTATCTCTTTCTAGAATATCCTTCAGAACATTCTGGAGTGCTAGCTGGGTGGTCATAAACTTTCTCAGGTGTTCTTCGTCCATCAGTTTTGAAAGAAAGTTTTATGAGGTTTTCTGAGTGTATTTTTGAGGTAGAGTTGCACTATGCAGTTCAGATGGGCATTTAACTCACTTTGTAGCCCAGGCTAGCCTGAAACTCAGAGCAGTCCTCATGTCTCAAGCTTCTGAGTGCTGGGATTACAGGAATACGTCATTACACTCAGTCCTGAAAGATAGTTTTGGGGGCTATATCAATCTGGGTTAGAGGTTGTTTTCTGTTAGGATTTCAAAGAAGCTTTTCTTGACTTGAGGATTTGTGTTGAAAAGTCTACTGTGATTCTGATAGACTTTACAAGTGATTTGCTTCTCTCACTAACAGCTTTTCATACTCTGTGTGCTGAATTTCTGGAATCTTGCCTTTTATTGTTTTATCATAGCTAAATGGAGTTCTACATGCCTCATTTTTCTGTTTGTCAGATTATTTTTCCCTCTTGGGAAGGTTTCTCCCATGATTTCTGGGAATAGGCTTTTCATGACATTTCTGCTCTCTCCTGAGTTTTCATCGATTCTGATCCAAGTTACATTATTCTTCTTTACACCATCTAGCAGCTACTGCATTGGTTTTTCATGTGCCATTGCTATTTTTAACAAATCTTTCTTTTCAAGATCACTAACTGCAGTCCTGTGTTCTGTATCTGAAATTATGTCCTCACATTACCTCATTCTGCTGTGAATACTTTCAGTGGTACTTTTATCCCCTGGTTATCTGTTTGAATCTGTTTCATGTCACTGGTAGACAACATACGTAGAGTTCAGATCTGAGTTGATTACTCCCAGCAAGCCTGCTATAGCTTTACAGTGGGGTACTGGATAACCCCAGTGTGTCTTGCCTTTACTTTCATGGAACTTCAGCCTGGTTTCTGGCTGTGAGGCTGGAACTAGTTTTATTCAGTCTGCAGGATTCTTACGAGCTTGAATTTCACTCCCTGCTTCTCTCACTGGGAGGTTCTAGGTGAAGCTCACAGTTGTTCTGAGTTGTGACCTCAGTAGGCTCCTTTCCAAGATGTCTACTGGGGAGCTGCTCTTTATGGAGGCCCCTCTGAACCTGAGTGAGTGACCAAGCACTGTAGTTTGCTGCTTCCGCTGCTGCATTCCACTGGTGCATTACTTCACAGAGGCCACTGAGGTTGGCAGTAGCCACTGGGATAAGCAGTAGACACACCATGCGTGAAGGTTCAAGCTGCGTCTCCATGCAGTGAGTCCATGCTCAGGGAGAAAGTGTTGCCTGCTACCTCCTTGTTCTTCATCGAAGTGCCTCCCTTTGTTCTTCCCTGTGCACTTCAATTCCCATTTAAGTTCCTGAATGGCCCCAAGGACCCAATTCTCTCCTCCTTTTCTTCCTCACATTACTATATTCCAGTATCTGAATGAAAATCTCAAAGAGGTTATTTCTCTGCTGCTCCCTATTTTGCAATCTTCCTGGAAGTCTCTACTTTCAGAAATATTTCATTTCTTTCACAATTTTTTTCCTGTGGCCCACTGTTTGATACTCATTTTCCAAATGCTTCTGCATCTTCTATGCTATCCTCTGTCATTGATGTCCACATTTATTGCATGAGGGTCTGATAATATATTTGGGGTGATTCTGAATCTGTTGTATACATTTTAACAGACTTTGTGGGCAGGAATGTTATCTATTTTGGAGAAAGTGCCACGTGATGCTGAAGAGCATGTGTAGATGTTCTAGTAGCGAGTCATACCTAGTAAACACCTATTAAATCCAAATGATCAAGGATCTGTTTCAGTTCTGATATTTCTTTATTGATTTTTTTACTTGATGGATCTCTTTGAAAAAGTAGGTTGTTAAGATCCCCCGTATAAGTACGTCAAATTAATTTGATGTTTTACAGCCAGGAGTATTTGTGTATGAACATAGGTGCTCCAGTATTTGGCGTACACATATTAACAGTCATTATCTGTTCTTGTTGCAGTTACCTTCACGAGTATACTGTGACGTTTTCTCTTCTAATCAGTTTAGGCTTGATGTTCACTGTGTCTGAAATTAAAATTGCTATCTCTGCTTGTTTTGTGGATCCTGATGCATGACATTTGGTTTTTATGATTGATTTTTAATCTGTGTGTATCTTTTGTAATATCTTTGGAGTATCTTTGACTACAACCAACTGTTGTATGTTTTTTAATCCAATTTGCCAATCGAGGTCTTTTTACTGGGGAGTGGAGGCTATTAACACTGAGAGATGTTACTGAGACGTGTTCGTTACTAACGATCATTGCGCTCTTTCTCGTGATGGCTCTTTCGTTTTTCTTTTCTGGTCATTTTTGCTGTTGTTTATCTGTTGACCTTGCTTGATGCTTTCATTTCACCGGGATTTTTAGCTTTATTGATTTCATCATTTCTGTCCAGGAAGTTCTTGTGCATTTCCTGGAGTGCTAGTTTTGTAGATAGGTATCTCTTCAGTGGGTCTTTTTCATGACATGCCCTCATTTCTGATCTATTTGAAGGAAAGCTTCCTGGGAAGACTGATTTCGGCTGCAAGTTATTTCCTCTTAGGGAATGAAGTGCTCGACTCTGACCCTTCTGGCCTTCTAATGTGAGTGGTGAGCAGTCTACTGTAATTCAAATGAATTAAGCTTCATGCATGATTTTATGTTTTTTGGTGGCTGCTTTGAAAATTCTGTTTTTATGCTGGATATCTGTTAACGTAATAAAGATGTGTCTCTGAGTGTGCCATCATAAACTACATAGTGAGATTTTGTCCCAAAAACACAAGTAATTCCTTGTGATTTCATTTTTACGGAAGCCACTATTGATGGTATTTCATAATTTTCTTCCTATATTGTTGGTGTACACAAATGCTAACAACTTTTGTGTGTTGATCTTCTATCCTGCTACTTTACTGAAGTTGCTTATAAATTTTAAGAGTATTTTGGAGGAGTTCTTTGGCTCTTCTGGTCATTTCAAAATAATGATGATTTCAGGTCTTCCTGTCGCATAGCGATCCTTTTATTACATTCTCTTGTCTAATTGCTCTGGTTAATGCTTCAGGTAGTATATTGCATAGCAGAGGTGATAGGGCACATCCTTGTCTTCCTCCTGATTTTAAGGTGGATGCTTTTAGTATTACCTCATTTAGTATGATGCTATTTGTTTGTCTTCAATAGCCTGTATGATATTCAGGTGTAGTCCTTCTACACCTGTTGTTTTCAGGGTTTTTCTCATGAAGAGGGGTTCGAGTTTCTCAAAAGCCTTTTCTGTGTCTACTGATATGATCGTGTGCTTTTGAAACTTGCTCCTGACTCTGTTATATGTTACATTTGTTAACATCTCTGTGTTGAACCATCCTTGCCTCATTGGGCTGACCCCTATTTCATCATGATGTGTCCTGGTGACCTTCTTTCTTCATTATAATTGTCCAGTGTTCTGTTGGTCTTCCCTGTTCCCATGGTGAACCCTTTGGTCATATTGGGAGGGTGTTCTGCTATGGTTTTTGCAGACTTACTAACAATTTCCTGTGTTATCTTCTAGCTATTTTCTAACTCAGATTAGCCTTCTAGTTGTCTTTTCTCTGTCACTGAGCAGCTGTGGCAGAGGTTTTTCCTGTTCTTTCATTTTCTGTGCTTCTCTCAGTGCTTCTTTATAACTGAATGTTTTATTCTGAATTTTGAATACTCAGTCCTCACGTTGGTCACTTCTAAAATTAGGAAATGTATACAGATGTCTATTTTGAGTGTTTATATCTGATACTGTTCTTTGTGAGGGTGACAACTCTTTGGTAAATTTGTCATCCATGATTTGACTGACTTGGTCAATTCTTCCAAATTTCTACTTATATCCTCTGTATCCACTTTAGAGAGCTTGAGGAAAGTATCAGTGAACATTTGGTTCATTTCCTGTGGGAGTTTACATATTTTCATTCTTTCTGTCTTCTTTTTTTCTTTTTGGTACCAGGAATTGAACTTAGGACCTTGAGCTTGCAAGGCAGGAGCTTCAGCCAGTAAGCTATATCCCTGGCCCGTGAGTTTATTTGTTTTCTTCATGATTTACAATAACTTTTCACAGAGTTCTGCAACCTGGTATTTGATTTCTTCTCCAATCGTGTCCCTTTGATCTGGCCTAGGAGACTCTGAGATATTCAAGCTCTGTTCTATCTGGCCTTCTCACGTTCCGGTGTATGTATATCCATTGTTATAGTTGTTATGGTCCCCAGGAAATCTAGATAACGTAATAGACAGAAAATCAGTTGTTATCTGCTACAGTGTTACCTTAGCACTGGCTACTGACAAACCTTAGGAACCACTATGAACATGCCTTAACCACAACTAAGAGATCTATGATTTTAGTGAAGACTGTTAGACCACCATATACTAGTTTATAAAACTTCAGATAACGAATTTTTGCTGGACATAGGCAGCAATGTCAGACCTCAGAACTACCACTAGACCAGTGATGCTGAACTTTTTAGAAACCAAGTGTCCAAACTGCAATCCCAAACCCATTTATTTATCACAACGTGCCGATACTTCCCCTACACTGCAGATATCCAGGCTGCTGAAACGACACTGGGGTGACATCGTGTGCAACAGAGAGGTGCTGCATGACTGCTGTGGCCTGCATGCCTTAGGTTGGCCCACACTGCACCAGACGAGCTACTCTCATCTTTTGGACCACCCCACGGAAGATTTTACCCTCCAGACCTGGGCTCCGTTAGTGGAATACAGGACCTGTTAAATTTGTGCTCTGACCCTCAGCCTCCCAAGGAATCCCAGGCAATCTCTATTTAGCAAACTCTCTTTTCAAGCCTGTGTTTCAAATGTTCTATCACCTGGTCTCTGTGGCAGAGTAACCCCTTCAGTTCTGAAGCAAAATTTTCCTCCTGGGTGTTGGACTCTTCTTCAATAAGGTGGGTGTTTGGATTGTCATCTCTTTTACCTTGTGCTGAAGAGCCTCGGGGAAGAGGATCCCACAACATTGACTGGCCGTGGGGCAGTGATGTCAGTTGTTCTAGGCTGCTTGGCCCAGGCTGGACACAGGCATGCTTTGCTTTTAGTGACGCTGGTGGCCAGAGGCAAGACTCATAGGCCTCTCTTTCACACTCGGAGATGCCCCAGGCTGAGAGTGCAAAGGCTTCTGGCAGGAGCTGTGCTTGGCAGTGGGTCACTCATGTGGGTCAATCCTGGGACGGAGCCTCACCCTAAATTTAACCTTAACCATAACACTCACCTAACCTGCTGTGACCCTAAATTTAAACCGAATCCAAATCTTGAAATAACTGTAACCCTCACCATAAATGTAACCCTAACCATAGGTGAAGCTGAGACATAGTACTAGCCTTCAACCTAATCACAACCTTTGCCCTATCCCTAAGTTTAGTCTTAATCCTAACCTGACATATAACCATAACATGAGTGGTACCCTAACCAAAGGCCTATCCCAAACATCAGTCTGTGAGTTAGCCATTTTACTGAACCAAACCCTAAAACTAACTCTAAACATAAATAAAGCTAACTCTAATAACGGTAGATACCTAACCCTAAACATAAACCTAAGCCTAACTATCCTGGAAACCTAGGCTTAGCATAGCCCAACACCCATCATAAGCTCTAAATCTAGCCCTAGACCTAGACTTAGCTCTAACAATAAACCTGCCATAACCAAAACACTAATTTTGGTGGGTCACCAGTCTGATACCTACACTAGGTAATGGCCCTAGCCCTAGTTCTACCACTAGGACCAAATAAAATCCTAAACATACCTTAAACACAACTTTGGTGAAAATCTAATGGTAATTCTAAACCTCCTGTAACCTTAATGCTAATGCTGGTGGAAGAACAACCTTAGGCCTGGACTTCACCTGATCCTAAATCTAAATATTACTTTAATCGTAACCCTAAACTTAAACCTAAAACTAAGCCAAACCGTGGGGAGTCCCAAACCGAGCCATGACCTTAACTCTAAACCTGCCACAACCGTACCCCTGTCCTATCCATACCTTGGGGGAACTCTAATGCCAAGTGTAAATATAACCCTAACTCTAAGCTAACACCTAACATTACCCTAACCCAAGCTTAAGCTCTGACACTAATCCTAACATAGCCCTAGAACTATCTCTACACCTAAAACTAGGACTAACGCCAATCCTACATCTAACTCTAGCCTAACCCTACAGCTATACCTATTCCTATTACTACCCTCAGCAATACCACTAACCCTAAACATTACCTTGGTTGAATCTTTGCTCTAACAGTGACCTTAACACTAACACTAAACAAACCCTAACTCTAACCTTAGTGAGAGACTCACTATAACAGATCATGGACACTACCATCACACTAAGTTGGTGGAACAGGAATCCTAGGACTAGCTTTAGCCAAGACCAAACCCTAACCCAGAATAAATTAACCCTAACAGTAACGTTATCCATACAAACCCAAAGTTTAACCCTAAGTCAAGGGCAGAAATGACAAACCTTTTAGACAGAAGTAACCAAATTGCAACTTAAAACCCACCTATTTATCCTAAAGTGCTGAGCACCACAATTAATCCTCAGTACTGAGGTTTTAATTTAGAAAAACAAATCATACATCAACAAGTTATGTCTTAAATGAAAAGCAAATGGCACGCATGCAATACGTTTGCCAACACTGTCCTAAGGGAAAATCAACTGTACCCGAACCACAACTATAATCATAAACATTGTGTACGCCTCTACCTGCAGAGCTAGCTCTAGCCCAAGTCCTAGCCATACACCCAGCCCTAGCCCTAACCAAAACCCTACAGCTAATCCTCATAGAATCCTGTCCCTAACACTAAAACTATAACTCAATCTAGTTGAACCCTAACCTTAGCCCCAACACTAGTCCAGCACTAGGCCTAAAAATAACCCAGCACAAAACCTGGTAGAACCTTACCACTAAAGCTAAAGCTAAACCTAACCTTAAACATAGTGGAATTCAAACATAATCCCTAGCCCCAGGCCAACCTTAGACCTAACCCTAACCTAAACCACAACCTGAAATCTAATCCTAAACCGACACTTAACACTATCCCTTTTAAAATCAAAACCCAAAAATTAGCATTAAATCTAACCATAAATTGGTGGAACCCTAGCTTTGCCTCTGACCTAGGCCTGTCTCTAGCCCTACCCCTAGCCCTAAGTGCTAACCCTAACACTAAACCTACACCTAACCCTAACACTAATCCAGGCTCTAACCCTCGCTCTAACCCTAAACTTTATCATTGCCCTAACTCTTGTGGAACACCAAACCTCACACTAAACCTAACCTTATCCCTAATGCCAACCCCAATTCTAACCCTAATCCTGACCATAATGGAATCATAAAACTAACTCCAACTCTGAGACTAACCCTAACCCTAAACCTTGTCCTGACCGAAGAATACAACTTGTTCCAGCCCTAGCCTTAGCCCCTGCAATGATCCAAATGTTAGACCTAGACCTAGACCTCGCACTAAGCTTGTCACTAAAGCCAACACTAAACATAATACTAACATTAACCTTCGTGGAACCCTCATCCTGAGCCTTAATATAATGCTAAACCCCTAAATCTCACACTGACCTTAATTCCAAGCCTAACTCTAAAGCTACCCCTACCCTAATTTTAACCTTGGTGGAATTCTAACCCTAAGCCTAATCCTAACCATAACCCAAAACCAAACACTAAGCCTCAATCTAACCTAACTCTAGTTCAAACCCTACCCAATCACTAACCCAAACCCTAACCCTACAATTAACTCTAACCATAAACTTAAATGTACCCCACATATGCTGGAACTCTAGACCTGCCCCTGCGTTATTACTAGTCCTCGCCCAGAGCTGACTCTAAATGTAACTGTGGTGGAATCATAGGCCTAACGTAATGTGAACACTATCCTGAACACTGACCCAACGCTGACAGAAACTGAGTGCCACCCTTAGCCCTAGCCCTAGACATAGCTCTAACCCTACCACTAGGCCTGCCGTTAAACTATACTTAAACCTACCCAGGCTGAGTGGCACCTGCCTGAAACTGTAGCACTTTGGAGGAAGATACAGGGGGACCGTCACAAGTTCCAAGCCAGCCTGGGCTACATAATCAGTTAGATGACAGCCTGAATTACAGATTGAGAAACGGTCTCAAAAACAGTAATAAACCTGATCCTAATTCTCATCCTGGTGGAAACCTAAACCTAACCCTAGCCAGAAATCTAAACTTCAGACTACCACTATCACTACACTAATGCTAACCCCAGTGGAACTCTAACCTCACCTGTGATCCTAACTCTGTGACTAACACTAGCACTAACACTAACACAGTCAAACATTAGCCTTGTCTCTAACACTTGTCCTAGGCCAGGTCCTATGCCTGACCAAACATTACCTTGGCACTCATACTACCCACCTCTGCCTAATCCTCCCCTAATCATAGGGAACCCTAGACCTACCCCATCACCACTACTGACTTTACCTTGTCCCTAAATATAATTCTGGCAGAATCATAACTTAAATACTAATCTTAACCTTAAATGAAATATTGTTTTGAAGCCTAACTATAACACTAGTCATAAAACAAATAATCATCCTAACTCTCACAAGACTCGAGGGCTATTCTTATCCCTATACCTGTCTGAAGTCCTACCCCTAAAACAGACCCTAAACCTAGGCCTAGCTCTAACCCTAGGACTATCTTCAAAACTAACCCTAAACCTACTGATAACACTACCCTGGTAAAATGCCGACCTTGGCCCTTACCTTAAGCTTCACACTAACCCTCACACTAACCACCCTCACCCTCACCCTCACCCTCAACCTCAACCTCACATTCACCCTACACATGCTGGAATACCAAACATCACGTGAAAGTTCTAACCCAAACATGAACCCATCCTTACTCTAACCCAAACACTGGAGTAACTCTAAACCTAGGGCCCACTCTAGCCCTAGCCCTAATTATGAGCCTAAACTTGGCCTCAACCCAAACACTAGTCCTAGCCCTAGTCTTAGCACAGGCCCAGAAGCTGGCCACTCTGGTGAACAAGTGATCTCCCAGACCTCTGCAAACAAGCAGGACTTTCCTGGACCTTGCTGCACCCCGAAAAAGTGCACTTCACTAAAGGAAGTAGCTTTGTCTAGGAAGGTCATAGAAGGCAGGTTATCCAGTTGTCGGTCCACAACAGGCCATTGACGCCAAACCCCATCCACGAGGGAGCCTTCCTCAAAAAACAGAACTTACAGTTCTACCTTGGGCACTGATATTTTATAAAGCAAAACACTAAATATCTATACACACTCCAAATATGCTGTTTGGTGCTGCATGTCCTTACAGCATTCTGGAAGGAAAGGGGCTTGCTAACTAATAAGCACTCATCTGCACAGCACAGACAGGAAACTCTACTCTCCTAGAGGCAGCCTGTCTTCCCAAACAGGTCACTGTCGTGCATTATAAAGGACACCAAGGAGGCATGTCCCAAGTCTCTTGAGGAATCAAAAGGCTGACAAGGAGGCAAAAGGGCAGCCTTACACCGCCTCAAAACCTTAGCCCTATTCCCAGCTCCCAGTGAGCCATCAAAACGAGTCTATTATTCCCAGGGAGAAAAAGGGCCCTTAGGACATGCAGGAACTTAAAAGGGACTCTGGTGGAATTTAGAAAACAGAGTGGTCTTTCCTCGAGGGATATAGTGGAAGACTGTAAAACCACTGACGGTTCTTTCTGTATGGGAAGAGAAGCTACAGTGGAAATGGCCACTCAGATTTTCACAGGACAAGGCTTAGCAGCAACCAGGTGACAGGTCTGAAAAACTTGCCCACACTCTCACTAAAACAACTCTGCCAAGCCCATAGCCCCTCCTTTGTTAGAACCAGCACTAAGGAGAAGCACATAACTTGGGAGGACTGGAAACCAGATTTCACCCATAGGCCATCACGTGAGGGATTTGGACAAACGTACAGGTCCCAGTACATGCCTTGCAGGCTGGATCGAAGCTTTCTCTACCCATTCAGAAAATGTTACAGAGGTAGTCAAGGTGCTCCTCAGAGAAACATTCCCCGGTCTGGATTTCCCAGTCCCTTCAGAGCGGCAATAGGCCTTCTTTCACCTCTCAAATAACTCAGGGGGTTGCTAAGGCTTTTGGAATAAACCTCCATCTCCATTCTACAAGGTAACCTCAGTGGTTTAGAAAGGTCAAAAGAGCCAGCCAGGCCCTAAGGTGGGCTCTGGCAAAACTCTGCCAAGAAACATCTCACACTTGTCTCCGATTACTGCCAGTGGCTCTCATGAGGGTTCTAAACCCCCAAAATGGGGCAGAACATGAGACTGTTTGAAGTGTTATAGGGAGGTCCTTACTATCTTTGAATACGATAGCACACTCAAAGACCACAAGATTCTTATGATGTCTTCTTCATTTAGGTCAAGGACAACAGGTTATCCAAGTGTATGGATGGCCAGATCCTTGCCCAGAGGGATACCGGAGCACTTAGAAAACAACTGTGCATTAAAACTTGGAAGGAAACAACTCCTGCAGAGCAATTAAAATCAATAAGGAAAAAGATAAAATAAAACCAAAGAAGAAGGACCCCTTTGTGTTGACAATTTCCCAACACACTGCAGCAAAAGAGGAATAGATAGATAACTGGATTCAACTTTCTAGAATCAAGTGAGCCCCATTTGACCTGACTAAAGAAAAAGCCCAGAAGAACCTGTGGAAAACCTGAGATTCCTTCTGAGAGCAACACTCCAGTACTGTGCTGAGTACATAAATGGGATCTTGCAAAGTCCATAGCTCTAGGGCTCTCAGTAATGTATCAGACATCTTTCTTGGCCACACTTTGTCCTCCAAAGGAAGCATGGACTCTCACCTGTCCTTCATGTTTGGGCTCTACTCTCTCAACATACTAGCAAAGATACTTTCTTTCTCCCATTAAACAGCTCAACAATAACTAACTCTTCTCACTGTCTCTGTCAACCCAGCCAGGGAGCTGCAACATCCAAACACAGTTGCGTGACACATGTTCCCCAACAGTTAGAACTTACAGACCCTTTCAGTACCTATATAGCGCCTATAGGGCTAGAAGTACATGTATGGAGATGAGCACATCCCCTCCCCTGACTACTCACAGAGAATCACGGGAATGTGTGGCTCTCAGGGAGAAGTGATGCAGAAGGTTAGGGCGCGTCACAGGGAGGCCAGGAAAGTAAGCGTGACCTGTTCAATGAGAAATCCCAGGAGGGCGTGAAGGACTAGCTGGGGCTGTTCTTCTGACATGCTAATCACAAAATGTCGGCACACATGTCCATAACAGTTCCCAAAGTCCTGCACCTGGAAGTCCTGTAGAGAACCTGAGCATGCTTTCCACAGGATGACCTGAACCTGATGCCAGTGTGGGAAATATTTTTAAAACAAGAACATAAAGTGGAAAAGCATCTGCAGTTGTGCTCTCACGTCCCTGCACGGTCGCACACTCCTGTCCTGCAGAGTGCCCTTTCTGCTTTCCTCTACTTTTCCGTGGCCCAAACTCATTCCACAGAGATTCTGTTATTTTCCACTTTCACTACTTCTTTGACATTGTTAGCATTTTTGCTTGGCTCTATCAATTTCTTGCTCGGGAGAGAAAGAACCTGTAACCACCTCCAGAAGAAGACTCCAGTGTAACAAAACCAAGGACCAGAGCCATATGCTAACTCTAGCTCTGTCCGTAACCAAATCCTAGCCCAGTCTCAGGTGGAATTCCAGACCTAGACCTACACTCACCCACACCCTTATTGCTAATGTTAACTGAAACCCTCCAGGAATTCTAACGCTACTCCTATTGTAATTCTAACCTTATTATTCACTCCAATGCTAAATATGAACCTAACCTAATCTAAAACCATGTTAACCCTAAACCTGGAGAAATCTTAAACATAAACCTCACGCTAATTCTGAGACTAATCCTAACCCTAGTGTAACTCAAACCCGAGCAGTAGTCCTAGCCCTAGACCTCACCTAAGCCTAAACTTAAATTAACCTTAACTCAAATACTTGCAGACTAGTCATAAACAGTAGCACTAATGATAGTGATAGCCCTGATGGAATCCTACTGGTAAAGCTACAAGCCCCAAATGAACCGAGTGGAACCCTAGATTTAGGATAGATCTAGCCCAACCATCTCCCTAACCATAACCCTACCCAAAGTCTCACCTCACCCCTGGGGAAAATGGAGCCAATCCCTATCTATAGCCCAAAAACTAATGCTACAACAAGCCTAACACTGTCTCTATCCATAATCCTAACTCTGGTGTAACACTAAACCTAAAACTGACATTAACTCAAATGTTGATCATAAGCTTCGACAAAACCCTAAGCACTCATAACACTAACAGTAACAATAGTCCTCACTGCAACCCTAACCCTGGTGGAACCATAACACTAACCCTGACCATAATCTTGGCACTAACACAAAACTTAACGGTAACCATAACACTGGTTGAATGCTATCCTGGATCTAGCTGAGCCCTAGCGCTCGCTCTAGCGCCAGGCCTAACCTGAGCCCTAACCCAAAACTTAGTGATAGCCCTGGACAAAACCATCCTCTCACCCTAACCCCATCTCAGGTGGATCCCTAGCCCTACTGACAACCATAGCCCCACAGATTTAGTCCTAACTACACCTAATCTACACAATACACCTAAGCATAAACCTAACCATTGGAATCCTAGTTCCTAGCACTATCACCAGACCCTGTACTACTACTAGCTCTAACCTTAAATCTAGACCTAACCCTAACGTGTGTAGAAATTGGTCCATAGACATAGACTCAGGGAAAGCCATATACCTAGTCCTAGACCTAAACACAGCCCTAACCTATATCCTGACCTTGGTGTATCTATAAACCCAACTCAAACTCTCAACCTCACCTTCAACCTCACTCTAACCCAACCCTAACAGTACCCATAAACACAACTATCACCTCAGCAAAAACCCTAGCCATAGCATGGGCCCTGTCTCTACCCTAGCCCTAGCTATTTTTCTAGGTATAACACTGATCCTACACCTAGAGAGAGAGTAAACACAAACCATAACACTAACACTAGATCTAACTCCAGCCCTAGCTCTACATGTGCAAATAACCCTAATCCTAAATTTAGCCATAAAACCAAACAAAGGCTAACTTTACCATAGCCTGGCCCTAGCACTAACCTATCCCTAAACTAACCCTAAGCCTAGCCTTGATCCTAACAGGAAATCTACCCCTAACCCTACCCATACCCACACTGTATCTCATCCCTAACCCCAACCTTATACTGGGACTGTAACCCTAGCCCTAGCAACTCCCCAGCCCTACATAGCCCATATGTATACAGAAACCTAACCCTAAGTCTTACCCTACCTTAACTGTACCCCTAGCCGATTCCTTAATCCTAACTCAAACCCTAACAGGAACACCAACTGTAACACTCAGCATAACCCAAACCCTAATGCTGATATCATGAAAGCCTTATGCTTATGTCTAGCCCTTTGCTAGCACTAGCTCCATCCCCAGCCCCAACGCTAATCCTGGTTGAACACTAGCCCTAGACATAGACCTTCCCTGAAGCAAAGTCCTAGCCATAGCCTAACCCAGGTCCTAGCGCTAGTCCTAAACCTAGCCTTAGCCATATCCTTAATATGAAAAGTACCTCTAGACCTAAACCAAGCCCTAGCCCTAAAATTAAACTTAACCCTAAATCTCACCTGATCCTTAACACTGCTAGAACCCTAACCAAAAAAGTGAACCTAGACATGCATGTACACCTAAACTTACCCATGAACCTAAAGCTCAACCTCCACCTAAACCGCAACCTAAACATAAACCTATCCCTAACTTAAATACAACTGTGAAACTTACCCTAACCATGGTGAAAACCTCAACCTAATCCTAATTAAATCTTTACCCTTGCCCAAATCTTAACCATTACGTTGCCATAGCCCTAGCCCTATCACTAACCTAACGTTAGCACAAATCCTAAGTCAAAACCTAAGCATGAGGGACGTGATGGCCTCTATCCAGATGTCCCCCAGAGCCTCCTCTGCTCAGTGGTGCTAGCCCTAACACTAAGCATGAAGGGGCTTTAACCCTGAACCTGCCCCTAACCCTTATCCATAAACCCTAACCCTAACCATAAGCTTAATCTGACCTAACCCTGGCCCTAAATCTTCCACTACTCCTGTCCCTATCAATTTGACCTCATCTTCAACCTTACCCTAACCACACTGGAACCATAATCCCTAGCGCTATATTGCCCACACACCTATCCCTAGACTGGGCCCTAGACTTATCGCGAGACCTGACCTTAAAACTATCCCCAATTCTAAAATCAAACCTAATGTTACCCGTGATCCTGCTAGAACTCTACCCTTAAAACTATTCCTAGTCCTAACCCTAACTCTAAATCACATAAAAACATACGTTTAACACTCTCTGCCTACTCCCTGCAAATAAACTTAAACCTGACTGTCTTGGAGTCCTACACCTTAACATAAAACTAAACCTAAATCTAACTCTAAACCTAAACATAGCCTTAGACCTAGATCTAACAGTATCACTGAACATAACCATAAAACTGAGAAAATCTAAACCAAATCCAAACACTAGTGCTTGCCATAGCTTTAGCAATAAACCTAAACATATCCTAATCCTAGCCCTAGCGATAGCCCTGCCCTAACCCTAATCCTGAGCTTCATGTAACCATAAACCTAAATAGAACTCTCCTCCTCACATTCACCCTCACCCTAACCAAACCCTCACGTTAGCCATACACAAAACAATAACCTCCATAAAAACCCTAGCCTTAGCATGAGCCCTCTCTCTAGCCCTCACCCTAGATCCTTCTCTAACTACAACCCTGACCATTGACTTACACAGAATTAGTTTTAACACTAACAGTAGCTCTAAATCCAGCCCTACCTAGCCCTACATATAAACCTAAATCCAGGCAGACGTGGTGGTGCACACCTTAATCCCACCACTCCGGAGTCGGAGGCAGAAGGATCCTTCTGAGTTCATGACCAGCCTGGGTTATAAAGTGAGTTCAAGGCCAGCCTGAACTACATCACAAGACCCTGTCTCAAAAAGACAGAAAAATTAAAAATTAAAAAAATAAAAACCTAAACCTAAGGCTAAATCCAGGCCTAACCCAATCGTACCTTGGACCTGACCCTAACCATGAGCCTATAGCTAAACCTAACCCTAACTATAACCCTAGGACCAACCCTAATCCTACCCATAAACCTAACGCTAACCTTACCAAACCCCTAGCCCTCAATCTATCCCAAACCCTAATCCGTTCCCTGTCCTTTACCCTACCGTTTGCACAATCCACACCCCTCACATGGGAATAAATCTATACATAAATCTTACCCAAATCCTCACCCTGCCCTAATTCTAGCCCTAGCCCATGCACTAATCCCAACCCAAACACCAACACTAACTGGAACCATAACCATGACCGTAAATATGATCCAAACACTGAGCCTGGTATAATCAAAGCCCTATGCCTATTTTTAGCCCTTGGCTAGCCCTACTACCATCCCTGTACCTACCAAAACCTTGGCAGAGCCCTAGCCCTAGTGACCAACCTTCCTCTAAGCAAATGCACAGCCTTAGTCATCAGCCTAGCATGAGCACTTACTCAGGTCCTGGACCTGGCCCTAACCCAAACCTTAACAGTATCCCTAATGTGAAACTTAGCCCTAGACTTAAACCTAGCCCTGGAACTAAAATGAAACCTAACCCTTGAACTCAACCTATACCAAACACTGGTAGAACCCTAGGCCAAACCTAAATGAAAACCTGAACCTAAGCCTTCTCCTACAGCTACACTTAAACCTATCCTTAACTTGAACAGAACTCTGAAACTTACCCTAGAACCTATCTCTGACACAAAGAAACCTTCAGCATAACCCAATTCTCAGCCATTGTGTAGCCCTAGACTTAGGTCTATCACTAACCCTAGCCCTAGCACGAATCCTAAGTCTGAACCTGCACCTAAGCCCAAGCATGGTGGATGCGATGGCTTCTCTCTAGATGCCTCGAACAGCCTCCTGCGCTCGTACATAGGAGAAGAGAGGCTCACTGTTGTTACTTCCTGTCTGCCCTGCCATGAACTGTTTCTCCTCTGCCATGGTCCTCCACCGGGCTGTCCTGCCTGGGAGGCAGCTGACTATGGACTGAAACCTCTACAAACTGTGAGCTAAAATGAACCTTTCCTTCTTTAAATTAGGGTGTTGGATATGGGGTCTCAGAAATGAGAAAAATAACAAAGACAGTGGGATCTTAGCACTAGTCCAGCCCGAAATTGAACCATGACTATAACCCTCAAAGTAAAGCTAGCTCTAACCCTAAGCATGGAGGAACCCTAACCCGAAAGGAACCCTGGCTCTAAATCTTAAACCCTAACCCTAACCATGAGCCTAAGATGATCTAACCCTGGCCATAAATCTTGCACTGCAGCAATCTCTGTCTACCTGTCCTTACCCTAAGCACTCTGCAAAATTAAGATCTAACCCTTTGCTGGCCATACCTCTGGCCCTAGCCCTTCCCCTAGATCTCTCACTAAAGCTGACCTTAACCCTCTCTCTAGCGCTAACAATCAAACAAAACCTCAACATAACCCTACAGGAACTCTACCCCTAATCTTCTTCCCAACCTTAATCCTAGCAGTAAGGCAGGTTGAACGCTAACCTTAACCCTGACCTTTTCCAATTCCTCAAAGACCCTGTTTCTGTCCCTGAACCCTACACTTCAACATTAAACTAAACCTAACTCTAAAGTTATGCCTAAGCATAGCCTTAGACCCAGACCTAACAGTAACACCGATGATAATGCTAAACCTCAGAAACTCTAGTACTACCTCAAGAACTACAGCTAGCCATAGCTTTGGCAGTATCCGGAAACGTAACCCTAATCTTAAAGCTAACATTAACAATAACTCTGGTGTAGCCCTAAGAATAGGTGAAGTACTACACCTATTCTGGGCCAGAGCCCTAACTCTAGCCCTAACCCTAACATAAAACATAAACGTGGAACAACACTAAACCTGATCCTAACCCTCACCCTCACCCTCACCCTAAACCCTCACCCTCACCCTCAACCCTGACCATGACCTCGACCCTCACCTTCACCCTCACCCTCACCCTTGACCCTGACCCTAACCCCTGACCCTGACCCTAACCCCTGACCCTGACCCTGACCCTTGACCCTGACCCTAAACCCTTGCCCTCACCCTTGACCCTTGAACCTGACCCTGACTCTGACCCTA
>PVLD010021524.1:0-31256 GCA_004027595.1 Dinomys branickii
CAAAAACAAAGAACAGATGGGACGAAGGAAAGGAGAAAAGAAAAAGACAAAAATGTATGTATGTATATATGAATATATATGAATATACATATATGCAGGAGGGCTAACATGGTTCTACTATTGTATTATATCACTTAATGCTAAGCAATAATCGATGACAGGATATTAGATTAATCGTGTATATCTGTATGTGTTATCCCGAACACACACCTCGAAGATATCAATATGTAAAGCAGCAACAAGCGGTGTTTTTTTGTTGTTGTTGATGTTGTTGCTGTTGTTGGTGTATGCCTGTTTT
The DNA here is from genome assembly GCA_004027595.1 of Dinomys branickii. Taxonomy (NCBI): domain Eukaryota; kingdom Metazoa; phylum Chordata; class Mammalia; order Rodentia; family Dinomyidae; genus Dinomys; species Dinomys branickii. The sequence continues at coordinate 299 of PVLD010021524.1, forward strand.
GTTTCTTGTCTTTCGAATTTTGGTTTTTGTGTTTTTTTCTGTTGTTGAGAGGATTAACTGTCTGACTAAATTTGCATGTCTGTATATGGGTTCATACATTTACAATTCGAAGATATCAATGGATAAAGCAATAATCACTGTTGAGACCATATCACCTTGTCTATAGATTAGTTGTGATTGTGCTATTTTTTATGATAATTGGTGTCTGTTTGTCAATATGTATTTGTACTTTTATGTTTCTAAAATTAAAAAAAAAAAAAAGAAAACTAGGATTAGATGTACCCTTCAACCCAGCTACTCCACTTCTGGATACGTTTCTAAAAGAATTGAAAACATCATAACACAGTGATATATGTGCACCCATGTCTATAGCACCGCATTTTGTCATAGCTAAATCTTGGAAACAACCCAAATGCCCTTCAACTGAGGAATGGATAAAAAAAGATGTGGTATTTTTATACAATGGAGTATTACTCAGCTACAAAGAAAGATAAACTTGAGGCATTTGTAGGTAATGGATGCAACTAGAGACTATACTCATAAGTGAAATATTATATTTCAATCTTATGCTGTATGCATATGGTTCATTATATAGAGCAAAAATTTGAAAAGTTATTTTCCCCGCCAAGGTTTTTCAAGGTACATCTCTTCCTTGTGTATCTATTTTTATTACCTGAAGACTTTTTATAATGGAAAACCTATTTACCTCTATAGAAAAAATTATTTCTAATCTGGAAGCCATTACTTTACTTGAGTATGGAATTCAGAAAGGTAGAAAATGAAGCCAGAAACTCCACAGACTCTTTGACAATGACATTAATCATCTAAAGCACCAGAACAATGATTTTGGTCCTTATTAAATTTCATTTACTAATGTGTATATTTATTAATTCTCATGGCTATGTAATGTTTGGAATTTATACAGGCAGCTTTCTAGGAAAAGGATTTTTTAAAGTTTTGGAAAGAAAACAGTTACTGGTGTGAAATTGTTATTAAGAGATTTATGCTACCCAGCTGTTTGAGTTGCATGAAAAGTCAACCATATAACATACAACCTTTCTGTTGTAAATACTACACTACCAGAAGACAAATTAAACAGGTTGGTATAAAACTATGGTTTAGAAAAAGTTAGAGATAATGAAAAAAATATTATACTCAGCTTTTGAGTAAATTGCCAAGCATGTGACCCTCAGAATGCCACACTGTTCTTAAACAAACAACTCCTTTAAACTGCCTCGTATTTAGTCAAAGCAATACCAATCCCCCCAAAGGGATGTCATCATTGTACAGTGAAAGCATATACTAATAAAAAATAAAAATTGAAAAATATATAAATATAGAATACCCATTCCAAAAATAGATGAATGACTATTATGGTCGTATATTTGATTATATATGTCACATGCAAAAACTCACATTCACTGGACTGTGAGGTTATCGTGGCCTACACCATCATAGTTAAAGTTGCTCAGTTGCTCTGAGTTATGAGGTTGCCCTGCTAACCCTGTCGCTTTCACACTCTATCACTGATGATCCTCCTTGTTTGGTTTTCAGGCTTACAGTTTTGAGGCTTGTGTTATACACACCAGCCACTAAAATGAGGGTAGAGGGAGACTTTTCCTGAAATAAGCATTATAGAAAGTAATCTCAGTGTTGAATATTACAATCAATCACAGGTGGGACTTCCAGGAGTTTTGTAACTGTCTGTAAAAAAATGTACATATACCTCAAAGAAGCTATGGTTGAAGCAGATTTTTTTTTCTTTTTGGGGAGGAGGGGCACAGTTTCAACTAAGCAGTGAAGCAACTGTATCTGCTCATAGTTACAGAGCTGCTGTGCTTTTTGTTTAGTAGGTTGACATACTGTCATTGTCTTAATTTACTTCAGGGCCTATCACGCAAGGGCTATTGCTTCACAGAAGGTTTTAATCAAAGCAGCCAAACCAACAGAATAGGACGTCCTGGTCAAAATTACTCTCAACCTTGTTTTGAACTGTCGCTTTTCCAGAGGCTTGGCAAATTCCAAGATAAGCCACTTACTAAAGTGTTCACATTTAATGAGAGGCAATTTTTATTCTAAAAAGAATAATCTGTCATTGAATCCTTTAAAATGTCAAATATCCATAATTAAATCAGCAGTGATGCTACATTTTCAACCAATCTGCCCTGAAAATTTAAAAGCACAGACCCTAAAACTGATCTACTCCCTCCAAAGACCTCGACTCACATCTTTATGGCCTGGACATCAGTCTTAAAAGAAAAACTTTCTCTTTGTACCTTTTTGAACTTCCCATACACATAAGAATGACGAGCACTGTCTAGTGTTAAACTTTGGGCACCAGCGTCCCTCTTTCTACTTCCTTTCTGTTGCTTGAGTCTGGCAGACTGGCAGACAAAACAACTTGCAAGTTACTACTAGAGCCCTGCTACTCCAGAAGGAAGCAAGAAACAAAAAAATTAATTGCCATCATGAATCACTAGATTCCCTCCTAGCTTTCTCATGGATCACCAAATGTAAGCTGTAGTCGACTGCAGCTCAGAAATATCAAGAAGCTTCACTGCACCCTGGTGCATCTATAACAGAATTTTCACTGGAGAAAAATCCTCTTTTCATTCACATATTTATGACACTGTCACGTATTTATGACACTCTTGTTGCCAAGAGCTTAAGGTCTGGAGTTCTTAAAAAACAAACAGAAAGTCCTATAAGGTAATTTATTTTTTAAATAAATAGTTTTTAAATTATTTTTTTTTTAAAAGATACCTATGAGGTAATTTATTTTCTAAGGTTCAGCATGCAAGCACATTGTAAGCCTTACACAGAGTTTGTGTGTCCTTATGTGTGCAAACTAGGGAAGCAGCTGCCATGTATCACAATTAGATACCTGGCCTCCTTGCTTTGTCCCACAGCACATGTGTGGATGCCCCAGTACAGGCTTCCCTTGTGGTGCTCAACCTGCTAACCCCAGCATGGGCTCCTTGGCCCCTGCTACTTCAGTCTCCAGGGCTCTAATAACAGGGAGGCTGATAGGCGGCTTTCACACATCACTTGTGTCTGAGTCTCTGGACAAAAAAGATTGAAGAATGAAACAAATGGCTGGTGAATGGAGACAGAGCCTTCGGAATGCTCCAGTCAGAGCAGTGAAAAGCATCTGAATTGCCCCACTCCCCAAAATTTATCCGGGCCACCTGGAAGGTGTGTGTGTGTGTGTGTGTGTGTGTGTGTGTTTCTGTGTATGCATGTATGAATGTGTATACTTCTGGGGTAGTTCCCTGGGTTTTTCCCCTTTCCCTGTTCCTCATAGAAGTCTGTATACAAACAGATTCAAAAACTTTGCATTTCCCTGAATAGATAATTTATTTCTCTCTGAAAAAGGTTAAACTTAATCAAAGCTTTAGACTATTATAATTAGTCAAAAGATTTTTTAGAGTAAAATAGTTCTGATCTCATAAAACAATTCATTATTCTACTGTGATCCACGTTTTATAACACTTTCTTTGTACTTGAATCATACTTCTGTGTGTCGCAAATCAAGTACAGTGAGGAAAGATACCACTTAGGTATGTGAAAACCTAATTCATTTAGTCACTGAACAAATGTCATTGCATATTTACTAGGACTTCATTAGGTTCTGGAAATAAAGTGGAAAACCAGGAGTCATTCCTCCCCTAATGTATTTAGCTTTTAGAAGTACTAGATCTTTAAAGAACTTAAAATTGCAAAGCTCTTTTTACTTATTAAATGGTCTTCTGATATCTGGAAGAATGAGTGAAAACTACTCAGCAAAATGTCTACCTTCTTAACAATATACTAGAGCTAGCAATGTGCTACAATTCTTTTTGCTGTGCATTAAATTATATTTTCCAAAAATTCATAGTTGAAGACCTAACCCTCAATAGTTAAGAACACAACTCTGTTTGAACATAGGTTCTTAGGTAATCAATGTAAAATGAGAGTCCTCAAAGCGAGTCCTAACTTAATATGCCTCGTGTCATACTGGTGATGCTTCCAAAAGCCAAGGAATGCCGGTGATGGCCAGATAACCACCAGAAAACAGGAAAGAAGTATGGAGCAAGTTCTGCCTGCCCTTGGACGGAATCAACCTGGCCCATACCTTGATCTTGGGTTGTTGGCCTCCAGAACTAATGAATTTTTGTTTTTAAGTAACCCCATTTGTGGTACTTTGTTATGGAAGCCCCAGACATTTGTAAACCAAATGTTTCTACACCTTATTTAAAATGTAATAAATTGGACAAAAGAGAAAGAGATATGAAGGCAGCCTTTTAAAAGATGGAAATTTTTAATTAAGTTCTTCCATTTTCTGTAACAACATAAATAAAGCCACTGCTTGGGTGAGCCTCAACCCAAATTGCTATAAAAAGACTCAGACCCCTAAATTAAAAGGATTTGTTTTTACTTCCAATGTAAAATAAACTCACAAGAACAGACTAGCGGTACATTTGGAACTTTAGTTCAGCAGCATTTCTTGTAATACACAAGAAATAAATTTAGTAGAAAAAAATAGCCTCACTCCTAGTGAGGGAATGATCTTTAAACATACAAGTTCAAGTATGTATGTCTCAGATCAAATGGAGCGAGGAAAGATGCTGTTGTACTCGGTGTAAAAATTTAGCATTGACTATTATTTTTCAAAAGGTAAATTAAGTCTGATTTTTCCCAAAAATATCTATCTCTGCAGCCTTATTTAAAGTGTCCAATAAAATGACAAAAAGTTATATCACTCAAAAATGTCACTGTGGTTAAATGACAGAAGCGCCAAAGTCTAAACACAAAACCAACTTCAGTTTGAATTGATCCACTCCTATAAAAAATACAGCAAAAAAAGATACATAAAGGAAACATGGCGAATGCCAAGTTGGTAACTGTTTGAAGTCAATGAAAAGTTCCTTGTTTAACAATCTTAACTCATTGCTCTTGAATGGCTACTTTGGATTTTCATTGTCTTTTGCATTTAGAAATTTTCCTACGTTTCCCTATATTTTTATTTATTTATGATGATTTAGTGAAACAAAATTTTATGTGCACAGGCCCTCTCACTTAATCTTTAGAGTGATCTTTCCATTAGGCGAGCTGTAGCTGACTTAGCATGGCTCTGATGTTTTTTTCTCCTGTGATACAGCAAATGAACTTACTCTTCCCTGCTCTATCGTATCATTGGCACAAAAAGCAAACTACTTTTATTTTCCCCACTAAGTACTTCCTTACTTCTTTACAGATTCACCTAAACATAAGCACTTAATAGCGCTACTAGTTTAGATGATCTGAATACGGGTATAATTTGTAACATGTATTTTTTTTATTTTCTGTGGAAGCTGGGTTCTTTCAATTAATTAAGTTCATTGGTACATTGTGGGTATACATAATGATTACATTCGTCAGAAGGAATTTGTACCTGTGCATGATATAACTTGCTTCTCTTTTTTAATCTAACTTTTATTTTTTTGTTCACATCGAAGTAGTGGACACAATGGGTATATGATAGAAAAACTGGGAGTCTAAGATGAGGCAGTTAGTAACCGAGATTCAGTTGGTGTTTAATACAGAATGGTGTGACAGGTAGAAAATTAAGCAAAAACCAGGAATCCAGTGACTTAATAATAATGAATAGAAACCAGTACATTAACAAGGAGTAATAGCAGGAAATAAAAGCAATCAAAGCTGAATATGGTCAAAAGTCTAGCAGAACACAAATAAATCCTGTTCTGAGCCAATAGAAGCTTTTTGTTAGATGATATGTTTTATACTTCTTGTGGCCAAACAGTTTAGCCTCAGGAGTTAAACCTATAGATGGTGACAAAAAAGTTGTAACTGGTTAAGAAACATTAAGAAAAAAAAATTTTTTTAACTCACTAGGTCCTGTTCAGTGGATTAAGAGTAAAGAGGTATTTTGATGTAAGAGATGGTACAAAGAGAAATGAAAAGAAACAACATGGGCGTGTTCCAGTTTTAGCCATCATGAAACAGCTATTATTGGACTTAACTTCTCACTGTAAACAAGTATAAAATCTAGACAAAACATATATAACAACTGTTTGCAGGCATTGGACAGCAGCCAATGCAGGGCTGTGGTCCTTGAGAGAAAATAGGCAAACAAGATAAACATCACATAAACCCAAGATTTCTCCCTGGGAGCATTTTCCAGACCACGGCTCAGGGAAACAGAGCCTAAGTAAAGAAGAACAGTTTGCTAGACAGCAGAAACAGAGGTGGGAACACCAGGCAGCCAAGAGAAGTGGCACAGGTCAGAGAAAGAAAGCTACAGAGGAGCCCTGATAACATGAGTAAAGCTTCCCCTCAGACCCTTAGTCACCTTCTAAGAAACACAAGTGCAAGTCAAAGCTTTGGAAACATAGCTAACAACAGCCATTGAGATGCTGGAGTGCAGAGATTTCTGCGGTGCAGACTTCATAGGCAGTGGTCAAGACCTAGATCATTCATTTGAGACTCCAGACATGCCACATTCAGGAACGTGGAGTAAAACCTTTCTGTGGGTGAAAAGGTTTTCTCTAGGAGTAAAAGTAAACCTGAAATTGACACTCTTCCAAAGAACTTTAAAGGGCCTTCAAGTAGGTGAATAAAGAAGGTAAAGATGATCCACAATAAAGTTTTTTGCCAGAACAAAATTTAGCATCACTTAAAAAAAAACAAATCTGATCACATCCGTTTTTGACTGTTGGCTATAGAGTCAAAAAATATCAAACTTAAGAATCAGTTTTTTAAAAGTACAATAATTGGGAGATAAAATGATAAGTAGAATCAGAAACCAAAAAGATTCAAGTAATATAATTAAGAGATGAAGAATTCAAAACATATACAATATGAAATGGAGATTCCAGAAGGGTAAAATACATTATCTGAACTCACAAACACATAGTGTAGATTTGAGCACCACAGAATACTAATTTAGTAGATTTGAAGAAAAGTCAATGGGAAAAGATCTCAATGAAAGTAGAGAGCAAAATGTATACAAAAAGCAACTTTTGTCTGATGATGGGGTCAAGTTAACCTTCACTACTCTACACATGCTCTGGCAAGTACTAAAAACAAGCCTCAAAATGATCCTCAGTGATCAGTGTCATCCCACAACATAGCCCAAAAACATTTAAAGCAACAGAAATGCAGCACTGAGCAATATAAAATTCCCAAGACATGAATTATTCTTGCATTCTCATGTTCTAAATGAAGTGTTGTATCACTTGCAGGCAGACTATACTAAGTTAAAGATATATGCTATGAATCTTAGAATAAGAACTCAAAGAAAATTATGAGACTGAAGCAAAACATATGTGCACAAATATGCATACAGATACACATGCACAAACACATGTACACATGTACACTATAGACAGAAAGCAAATAGCAAGACAGTATATTTAAATGCAAGCATAACCATGACAATGAAAATTAAAAATTTACTTACCAAGAATCCATACCATTACATCTGGAATCTGTAAATATACCCAGATAGTAAACGTAGCTCTGCAGGCCATGTAGGCTCTGGTTGTGACCACTCTACTCCGTCACTGGAAGAATGAGGATGACAAATGAAAAAAATTCTGATACTCTACGGACAGTGCAGAATAGGACAGGCACTTAGGAAAACAGTTTGGAGCTTTTGCCATATGAATGAAGTCCACTTTAACATATTTAGACAAGAGAAATGAAAACCTCTGAACAAGCAAAAGTTTCTTGGGCAATGTTCAGAGTACTCCTAGTCACAATAGCCAGAACACTGGATTAAAATGAATCAGTCCAAATATCATTCAGAGAGCGAAATAATAACCATAAGTTGAACTGCATATAGATTCTTAGCCCGGTGTGATAATGCTCTTAGGAAGTTAAGGTGGGGAGGGGAGGGGCCATGAGGCAGAGGCCAGGCTGGGCTACCTAGTAAGTGCAAGGCCAGCCTGAACTACACGCTGAGACACTGTCCCCACAAAAACAAAAAAATAACAAACTGTGTAGCATCTACTACTTTTACACTCAAAAGAAGTAACAACTCTCAAAAGCACACTCAATGAAAAGAGCTAAACATGAAAGCTAATGTAAGTTAAACATACATTAAATTCTGAAACAGGCCAATATTGAACAGAAATCAGAGCAGAGGTTTTGGAGCCTGGAGCAGAGAATAGGAACTGACTGCAAAGAAGCAGTCGGGACTTTTGGGCAGGATGAAAATATTCCTGTCATCACTGTGGTAGTAGTGGTTAGATAACTGCAACATTCACCTGACTGTATATTTTAAACAGATGAATTTTATTACATGTAAATTATACTTAACAAAGTTGACCACAAAAAATCATTAAGGTTTGGTTTGCATAACTGTGGAAATGCATCAAGTTCCATACTTAGGACATGTTCCCTTGTCAGTATGTATTTCATAGTTCGAATAAAAGTTGTAAATGTTTAAATATGAAAAGCAATTAAATTATATGTACAAAAATTCACCGAAGGGTGCACTTGAATAGGTGTTTTACTGGATGCAAATGATACTTCAATAGAATGATTTTTTAAAAAAGAAGAAACTATTGGATTCAGTGTAAATTTATTTTATATATACGGACCCATTGCTAAAGACATTAATTGCCAGCAAATAATATTACACAGAATATTCAAATTAATGAGTGTGCTGCAATGCTTACATTTTCCCTTGGTTGGCTACACACAGGGCAATTAACTGCTTAAAGGAACTGTACTCTTAAAAATAAGTTCCTCTAGTATGGCAGGTAGCAAAGTGAGAACAAGATCTACATTCTCAGTCAGCACTTAAAGCTAGGAATAAGAACTGTAAACTAGGGAGATTAGATTATCCAGTTGTCTCCCAGTCTAACCACAGGATCCTAAGCAGTAGAGTAACTTACTCAAGTGTCAAGAGAGGGAAATAAAAGCACCGAAGGGTGGCCAGGTCGACCAGACGTGCAGATTTGCAAAAGCAGGAAGGGAGCCACAAGAGAAACAATGAGTAGCTCCTAGCAGCAAGAAAGGGCAAGAAAACAGATGCTCTCCAGAACCACAAGGAAGAAATGAAACTGCGCAAGTCCCTGAGGTAATGAATGTGCGTCCTTTAGGGTACTAATTCTGCAGTCAGCAAACAATAGGAAACAGATACACATGGTCTCGTACACAGGAAGATAAGCTTTTAAAAAATCACAAAAAGAAAGGGAAAAAAAGACTTTACTAGCAAAAAGTTTAAGTTTGTAGAATCAGAAAAAGAGTTTATTTGTATGCCACTTAGTAGTTTAGGCCATGTAGAGAAAGAGATATAACACAAGGTATACAAATATATAAGAATTTATAAGACTGTCTTAGGATGACCACCCACAGAGTAGGATATGGAAAAGAGCAGAGCATCTGCTACACACTGGAGACCAAAGGATCCAGTCCAGGAGTGATGGGTCTGCAACAGAAGGCCAAAGAGTCTATGCCAGAATGGTGAAGGATCTGCTGTAGAAGCTGAGGAGTCTTTGCTAGAAACCAGATGATGTCCAAGGTGAAGGTGAAGACTGGGGCTCCTCCCAAGAAACAGAAATAGACCCCATCCTTGTTCATTTCCCCTTTACACCATCCAGGTAACAAGCCTCCTTAGGGAGGCTCTTCCACACCACTGGCTATGGGATTGCTGAGCCAATCTAGCAGAGCTTCTCTTACTCAAATGGACATGATCAGTCAACTACCACAGGCCATCCCCTGTGCCTCAGTTTCTGCTATAAGATGAGATGCTTAGAGTAACTGATAAAAATATTGAAAGAATCAAGTAAAATAATTGTAAAACAGTAAGTTTAATCACAGCACACAGCAAGCAGTCAATGAATTGTTATACCTTACTTTTATTAAGGGAAAATCTAGAGAGATTTTCACATATAAGGAAATTCCACATTAAATCACTCTGAGTTTAAGGTTAGCATTAATGGTACAGTATTTACGTCAAAAAGGTCTAGTTTATTGACCTAATGGGAACACAGTCATTGTAAATGAATGGCGTGAATAAACAAGCAATTACTTAGCTTTTCACCTGGAACGAATTCCTTACTAACCATTCCAAGAACATGGGTAAAGTAGTCCAAGACAAGGTTTTACATATAACCAAAAACATGTTTTTATTTCATCACTGACCTCACGGGGGAAAAAATCATTTTTAACTCAAATGGAATTAGGCAGATTGTGAAGAAAGAGATGCATATTGGATTGTTAAGAATATTGGTAAATGCAAGGGGTTTTAAACAACTAACAGCCTGTGGAATTCATGGAATACATCTGTAATGCCCGGAAGACATTAACTCTGCTACCGTGTTTACAGTAATAACACTGAAAATTTTCCTTTGTCACATTCCACATAACATTTTTAACATTGGTCCAAAAAAAGTTGAATATTGGGGAAATAATTCTCTAATAAAGCAGTTGGATTGATTTTGGAGAATGAGTAAAGCATGCACTTTATGAAAAAAATTTTAACAGGAAAACACCTCCTGTGTGCCTATAACCCATTCTCTGTCTCTCCCTCTCCCCCTCTCTCTCTGTCTCTCTCTCTCTCTCTCTTCCTCTCACTCTCTCTCTGTGTCTCCCTCTCCCATACTGGGCATTGAATCCAGGAACTTGCACTGAGCTATATTTCCAGCTCTTTTTATTTTTTTATTTTGATTCTTTAGTAAAGTTTTTAGCATATGTTTGTAACACATAATAATTACACTCCTCCTGAGGACTTGTTACATACACATTTCACATCTTGATCATTTTATTCCCCCTTCCCCCTGCTCTTCTCTCTCCCTCCTTCCAAGACCTCATTCCCATTGATCTCCACAGACCACACTTCCCTGACTCCTACCATCTGTCTTTTATTTTGCTCTGCAAATTATATGTATTTTGGGTTCCTCTTATTAGCGTAGGCATGGAATAGTTAACCTTTCTGTCTAATTTATTTCAGTTACCGTTGTGATATGAAGGTACATTCATTTTCCTACAAATGACTCAAATTTTTTATCACTGCATAGTACTCTACTGTGTAGTGTACCATTTCTTTTACTCATTCTTCTGTTGATTTTGAGACAAGCTGTTACTAAGTCACTAAGTTGCCCAGACAGGGCTCAAAATTGCACTCCTCCTGCTTCAGTCTTCAACAGTGCTGTAAGTATAGACGTACACCATGATACCTGGCTTATGCTTGACCTTTCTAAAGAACAACTAAGCCAAGTCTTAAAGATTTAATAAAATATACACTTGCAGGCAAACAAAAGAAGAAAACCTTTCTGGATTAAAGCAAAGACAGAATAAAGGATTTGGAGAATTATTCAATAACAATTACACATTTTAAGAAACTCAATAAAATAGGAATGGAAAGATATTTTTTATCTCAATCTAAAAACCAGCTCTATGCCTAACAGAAATACTAGATTCTTCCCTACTAAAAGTAGAAGCAAGACAATAATGTATACTCTTGTCATTATCAAACACAAATAAAAAGTAGAATTGTAAAAATTAGAAAAAAGATCACTTCTATTCCTCTTCCAGATATCTTCCCCACAGAATTATAGACATCAGGCCACAAGGATCCATGCAGACCCATGTTCACAGTAGCACAATTCATTACAGCTAAATCTTGGAAGCAGCCTCTGTGGCCCCCAGCAGATGAATGGATAAGTAAATGTGGTATTCCTACACAGCGGATGCTACTCTGTCAAAAAGAATAAACTTGACTCATTTGTAGGAAAATGGATCCAGCTTAAGATCATAATGCTGACTGAAATAGCCATACAAGCTTACATATGGCATGGTTTCTCTTACATGAGAAACTCAATATATAACTAAACTGAAAAATAAAAGATAGATAATGGAAGAAAAGAGAGAGAGAAAAGTTAATGTGACTCCAGGATGGACAATGTTTCTAAAAGTGTACCTTGATTTAGTATAATTGCTTTATGTTTCTTGACTTAATTGTTAATCTGTATGTAAGATTATTAACCTGATAAGGACTTATACAATAAATACATCTGATGTTGGCAATAAAAGAGAAGAGTAAGGGGAGAAAAAATGTTGAGATATGTTATGTGCATGTACCAATTCCCCACAATGAATGTACTGAAAGAAAGTACTACTAATTAAAAAAAACAATTTGTGGATGCTCTAATTGGATACACGGGGGAAAAAAAATCAACCAAAAACCTGCCACAAATGATACAGGAGCTCAATTGCTGGAGAATTAACAATTAGCATATACAAATACATGGTTTATATGAACAAAGAAAAACCAATAGGAACTGAGTATTTGTAATAGTAACAAGAGACCTAAAACATTAAGGTATATACATATATGTGTGAAATGCACTAACATTCTTTAAAACTACAGTGGGAAACCTGAACAATCATATAAATACTATGCAAATTCTGCTAAATCAAGCAGTATGTTTAATACAATTCAAATAAGAGCATCAGCAGATTTTTGGCAGCAATTAGTGAGTTTAAATTAATATGGAAAAAACTAGGTCATGATACCTGTAAAAATCAAGAAAAAAAGATTTATAAGAAAGTAAAAGTAGGGGGCTGGGGATATAGCTCAGTGGAATAAGCGCCTGCCTGGCAAGCGCAAGGTCCTGAGTTTGATCCCTGGTACCGCAAAAAAAAAAAAAAGAAAGAAAGAAAGAAAGTAAAAGTCTTTTAGGAATTAAAACATTAAAGTAGTTTGAATACTTAAAACATCCTCACAATAAACACATGAATAAAGAAACATTAATGACAGCCCTAAATTCGAACCTACAAGCATAAAAAACAGTCTCAAAGCATTGAGGAAATGAGTGATAATTTGTATTGGGAAAACTGGGAACTCATGTGAAAAAAAAGTTTTAGCTATTAGTAAGGTTTAATATACTTTTATGTGCTTGGGGACCATTAGTACTTCCTGTGCTGTGAATTCTCTTTTCACAATCTTTATTTTAAACTTTAGTATTGTTTTTATTTATTTTATAATGGTTCACTATTATTAGACATTTTATGATATTAATTATAAATATTTTCTTTTCATGTCATATTTGCCTTTTGACTTTCCCCATACAGAATTTTTTTCTACCTGGTTGGATCTGTTGAACTTCCTTATGGTTTCAGGTGAGAATTTTATTGGGTTTGTTTTACATTTTAATTTCAATACAATTGAAATATACTCCTATGATGTGCTATTAAGTATGTACCTAATTATATCTTTAATATATCTTCTCAATTTTTCCATTACCATCTGTTGAATGGTGCAGCATCTCCTCACTTGTCTGAGACACTTCTAATATGTACTCTCAAACATTCCTGGATGGGAGTGTAACTTAACATCAATAAATAATATGCATTGGAGTTACAATGCACATAGACTTTGACTAGAAAATTTATCTCGCAGTTATACATACAGGCATGGGGTCAAAAATATGGTGCCCACTAGATTGTTCACTGCCGTGTGTTTGAAATAAGCGAAGTTTGGAAATCATGTAAATGTCCAAAAATAAATCATCAAATTATGATCCAATTGTGCAATGAAATAGTCATAAGAAATAATAAGGAATGGTTACATAGAAAGAACTCTATGATCTTTTAATTGTGAAAAGGGTAGAATTCCACCAATTTTATTTTAAAATGAAATGTGTGCCAGTCTACAACACATACAGAATATCTCTGAATGAAAATGTACTAGTTGCCTGTGTGAAGAGAAGGAATAGCTGAAATGTAGACGTGAGAAATAGATGTTTCTCTGAATTCTCTTTCTATTTGCTGAAATTTTAGCCATGTGAATATCTTATGTAGTAGAAAACATGAAATAAAATAATAAGTTAGAGCGAAAATGATAAGCAGACAAGTAGAAGGCAACTTGAAATTCACAGCTCTAATCTGGTCAATGTGATCTGTAGGTATGTGGCGAAACACTCTCACCACAATTTAATTGTTTTTCAAATTTCTCAATTTGAAATTACTACCCAACCATATGTATTGAGCATTTGAGTTAATAATAAAAGCAACTCTAGATGAAAGCTTTCCTGTAGATTAAATTAAAACTCTGTTGTGGTTGACCCAAAGGTAATTACTTAAAGAAAGAAAAACAAATTTTTCTAGCAGATGAAAAATTTTCTTTGACATTTACTTTTACCTAGTAATAAATGAACTTATGAAAAATCATGAAACACAGTGATTAACCTTACATTGTTTTGTTGTTTTGTTTTTTTAGTTAGAACACACACCATCAGTCGTCTCTTGCCCCTGCTTTATCACATTGCGGAATCCTTGATTTTGTCCTCCACGGTGCTCCAGGAGTCAGATGAAAGTCACTAGGCATTGTGAACTGATGGGCACCGAGCACAGGAAACTTTTTCTAGCAAATGTGCTCCCAAATTCAATGAGACAAACCTTGTTCCTACCTCATTGTTCACCATTTCCTATTTCGCCATGATCCTGTGACCTGTCAGGATAAGCTTATTCTTTAAAAGGTAATGATAGTAGTCTGCCTTTCTCAACTAAGTCCACAGCATACATGTTTGCTTTTCTTTTCTCTTCAGGATTTGGGTTAACGATCATAAATCTTTCAGTATGAACATCTTCCAACTAATGAGAAGTTAGGTCGATGAAAAACAATCCAATAAACCTGAAGGTTTTAAGCAGTTTCATAGCCCATTGCCTAAAACTGGAAATTAAGCAGAATTGGGATAGTGGGATTTATTGAAACAATGACATGAGATTTAGGTTCTTTAAACCTAACATAATTTAAATTTGATATTCATAATTTTTCTTCAAAAATAAGAGAACTCAACCAAAGAAATAATTTTCTCAAGAGGTTAGAAGTGGTGTTTTGTATATATGTTACATCTGTAAGAACAAACATTAAATGCTTGTTAGTAAAACAATTTATTTTTAAGTCTAAAAGTCTTCCATTTCTTCAAATAGAAAATGCTGAGAATTATCTTTAGCTCATGTTTGAATCAAAATTATATTTTTCTTTTCAAAACTATTCATACTGATATAGCCTTTTTAATTTAAAAAGAAAAACAATAAAAAATATAGAATTTCAAAACAATATAACAGGAAATTAACAATGACCATTATATTACATATTATTATATTCAAACTAGTTGCTCAGATTACCAGATATAGGCATGCAAAATTGCTCAAATAATATAAGCACTAACTTTTCCTTTCAAAGAACA
This sequence comes from Dinomys branickii, assembly GCA_004027595.1. Classification (NCBI taxonomy): domain Eukaryota; kingdom Metazoa; phylum Chordata; class Mammalia; order Rodentia; family Dinomyidae; genus Dinomys; species Dinomys branickii. The sequence continues at coordinate 15,484 of PVLD010021524.1, forward strand.
GAAATTACTAGTGCAATTATCTTAGTTATTTTGTGTGTGTGTGTGTGTATGTGTGTGTGTGTGTGTGTGTGTGTGTGTGTGTGTGTGTATGTACTTTTATGTCTTATATATTGTCTTGGTTATTTTTCTCATTGCTGAGACAAAATACCTGATACCCAGAATTAAGGAAGGAAAGGTTTATTTAGCTCACAGTTTGTGGAGGTTTCAATCCATACGCAGTTGGCTCCAAGGCAGAGTGGCACATAGCAGAGGGCAACCGTTCATGGCGGCAGAAGACAGCAAAATTAACAAGAGCACAAGGGAAGGAGGCAAGCAGCCAAGCCACCTCTTTTCCTCCCTTATGCTGTAAGCAACTATCAGACCCAAGGCGACTGTAGCACTCACACCCATGAATCAGTCATGAACTCTACAATTGCACCCCAGGACTGCGTGAAACTTTGAGGGGACATCCAGACACAAACCATAACATATATATTTTATAAATAATATATAATATTATACATTATATATATATGTATGTATGTATGTATGTATGTATGTATGTATTTCTCTTCCTTCCTTTCTCCTTTTCCCCATCCCAGTTCTCTGCTTTTGAGCAGTTTCTTTCACTTTCACAATATCTATTGTACCGTTTGGATCTTACTCTTTCAGTTTCTTAAATTAGGGAGAAAATATGATGTTTAAAAACGCAAGTCTGATTTATTTCACTTATGAGTGTGGTCTCTAGTTGCATCCATTTACTTATAAAGCCTCAAGTTTATCCTCCTTTATAGCTAGTAGTACTCCACTGTATAAAATACATCTTTTTTTATCCCCTCCTCAGTTGATGGGCATTTGGGTTGTTTCCAAGATTTAACAATGTCAAATTGTGCTGATAAAAACATTTGCGCATATATATTGCTGTGGTATGATGTTTTCTATTCTTCTGGGAAAATACCCAGAAGAGGAATACTTGGGTCTAATTGGACCACTAATGCTAGTTTTTTGAGGAATCTCCACACTGATTTCCACAGTGGTTGTACCAGTTTACACCCCTACCAACAGTAGACTAGGGTTCCTTTTTCCCCACAGTCCTGTCAGCATTTGTTATCAGTTGATTTTTTTTATGGTAGCCATTCGTTATGTGGTGAGATGGAGTCTTGGTGTCGTTTTAATTTGCATTTCTAGAATGAACAGTGATCTTGCAGATTTTTTTTGTGTATTTATTTGCCATTTGTATTTCTTCATCTGAGAAGGGTGTATTTTCATCTCAGATGCCTATATTTGGATTGGGTCTTTGCATTTTGGTGGCCTGATTTTTTTTAATTCTTCATGTGTTCTAGATAGAAGTCCTTTGTCTGAGGAACAGTAGGCTAAAATTTTTCCCAATTTCTATTTTTTCTTTCCACTCTGTTGGTGATTTATTTTAATGTGTAGAAGTTTTTTAATAAGATGAGATCCCAGTAGTTGGTTCTTTGAAACGCTTCCAGAGCAGTTTGTGTTTTGTTTATGAACTCTCTGCTTACACCTATGTCTTCAAGAATTCTACCTATTTTCTCCTCCAGTAGATATAGTGTTTCTGTTTTAACATTTAGATATTTGATTAATCTTGACTTTAGTTTAGTGCATGGTAGCAGACATGCGTCTAGTTTTAGTCTCTCACATGTGGAAAGCCGGTTTTTCCAGCATCATTTATTAAAGAGGCTATCTTTCTTCCAGTGAACATATTTGGTCCCCTTAGAAAAGACAAGATGGCTGGGTGTGTTTGGAGTTGTGTCTCTATCTTCTAATCTGTTCCAGGTCTGTTTTTTGTGGTTTTTTGTTTGTTTGTTTTTGTTGTTTTTTGGGTTTTTTTTTTTTTTTTTTTTTGCCAGGATCATGCTGATTTTATCACAGTAGCTTTGTAGTGTAATTTCAAGTCAAGGATTGTGATGCCTCCTGCCTTGCCTTTGTTGCCCAGAATTGTCTCTGCTATTGTAGTTCTCTTCTGGTACCAGATGAATTTGGGGAATATTTTCTCTAGTTCTATGAGGTATGCTAAAGGTGTTTTGATTGGAATTCTATTAAATCTGTATAACAGTTTTGGCTGTAGGGCCCTTTTTACAATGTTGATTCTTCCTATCCACGAGCAAGAAATATCTTTCCATTTTTCTGAAATTCTCTTTTCAGAGTAGTGTAATTTTCAATGTATACATATTTTACTTTCTTTGTTAGGTAAATTCCTGAGTATTTCATCTTTTGGATGCTATTGTGAAGAGTGTGGTTTCCCTAATTTTTTTCTCAATGAATTTTGTGTGTGTGTGTGTGTGTGTGTGTGTGTACAGATGCTATGGATTTTTGAGTGTTGACTTTTTCTTGAGCTACACTACAAAATATGGTTATTAAATCTAGAAGTCTTTTGGTGGAGATTTTGAGGTCTTCTATGTAGAATATCATGTCAGCTGAGAATAATGATAATTTTACTTTCTCCTTTTCAATCCTTATTCTTCTTATTTCTCTTTCTTGACTAATTTGTCTGGTTAATGTTTCTGGAACTATATTGAAAAGGAATGGTTATAGTAGACATCCTTGTCTTGTTCCTGATTTTAGATTGAAAGCTTTCAGTTTTTGCCCATTTAGTATGATGTTGGCTGTTGGTTTGTCATAGATGGCTTTTATTAGTTTGAGGTAAAGACCATCTGTTCTGACTTTCTGTGGATTTTATCATGAATGAGGCTTAGACTTTGTCAAAATCTTTTTCTGCATCTATTGAGATGATCATGTGACTGTGGCCTTTGGCTTTTTTGATATGATGTATTACATTTACTGATTTGCATATGTTGAACCATCCCTGCATTCCTGGGTTGAATCCCACTTGGTAGTGGTGTATAATTTCTTGATGATTTGCTGCATTCTGCTTGTTACTATTTTATTGAGGATTTTTGCATCTGTGTTCATTAGGGAGATTGGCCTCATTTTTCACTGGGTCTTTCTCTGGTTTTGGTATTAGGGTAATACTTGACTCCAGGAATGAGTTAGGGAATATTGCTTCCCTTTCAATTTCATTAAAGAGTTTGAGGAGTTTTGCTGCTAAATAGTCTCTAAATTTCTTATAGAATTCAGCTGTGAATCCATCAGGACATGGGATTTGCTCTGTTGGTAAATTTTTAATTATGTTTTCAATTTCTGTAACTGATATTGGGCTATTAAGAATTTTTATATCTTCTTATTCAGCTTTGGTAATTTATATGTTTCTAGGAATCTGTCCATTTCTTCTGTTTCCCATCCTATGAGAGTAAAGATTTTTCAAAGTAGATCTTGAGGATCTTCTGAATTTCCACAGGATCTATAGTGATTTCAGCTTATTCATTCCTTATTGCATGAATTTGAGTTTTATCTTTCCTTTTCTGATAAGGTTGGCTAAGGGTCTATCAATTTTATTTACTGTTTTAAAGAACCAGTGCTTCAATTCATTAACTCTTTGTATTGTTTTCTTAGTCTCAATTGTGTAATTTGAGACTGCTCTGATCTTTATAATTTCCTGCCTTATATGGGCTTTGGGCTTGAGTTGTTTTTCTTTTTCTAGAAGCTTGAAGTGCAGCATTAAGTTGTTTATTTTTCCTCATTCTGTTTGATTGTACATATTGTTTAATTTCTTTTTTAATTTCTTCTGTGACTGATTGGTTGTTCAGGAGGGTGTTATTTAATTTATGTGTACTTATGGAGTTTTTGCAATTTCTTTTGTCAACAATTTCTAGTTTCTTGCACAATGGTTAGATAATATGCATCAGATAATTCCATTTCTTTGCATTTACTTAAGTATGTTCTATTGCTAGTATATGGTCCATTTTAGAGAATGTGCTGTGTGTGCTGCTGAGAAGATTATGTATTCTGATGTTGTTGGGTGAAACAGTCTGCAAACATCTATTGAGTCCACTTGTTCATGGGTTTGGTTGATTTCTTTCATTTCTTTGCTGCCTTTTTGTCTAGTTGATCTATCTCTTTGTGATAATGGGGTATTAAGGCCTCACATTACAATCATGTTACTGGTTATTTGATTGTCCATGTCTCTCAATATTTGTCTTATATAGTTTGATGCTCCCATATTTGGTGCATGCATATTTATGATTATTTCTTTCTCTTGAAGTTTTCCCCTTACGAGTATATAGTGACCTTCTTTATCTCTTTTAATCATTCTTGGTTTGAATTTTGCACCTTGGGAGCCACACACAGCTCATTGTAGACAGCGTAGTGCCAAATCTTCTCCATGTCATCCCAGTTGGTAACAATGCCATGCTTGATAGGGTACTTTAGGGTCAGGATGCTGTGCTTGCTCAGGGCTTCATTACCCATGTAGGAATCTGTCTGGCTCCTGCCCTCCATCATACCCTGGTATCACAGGCAGCTGATGATGGAGGGAGGCATCTTCACCAGCAAAGCTAGTTTTCCTCATGCTGGAGTCCTTATCACTGACAAGCATGGCAATTTCTTCTTCCATTATGATCTGCAGCACTCAAGAAGCTGAATAACAAGAGAACATGGAGCACGGCCAATGGCAATGACTGACCTCATTTTGATATGGCTTTAACTCTTAGTTTTCTGATAATTTTTGGATAAATAAAACTAATACTGGGATAATACTCTAAATGGAGTTACCTAAATAGTTACTTATCAAGCAGACAAAAGAAGAGCAAATTTCACTCTGCCTTGCTGTTGATGCCCACATGAATGGCAATATTGCTAGATTAGGGGGAAATTCGTTTAAATGTGTAGTGTATGACTAAGAACTCATAAAGGCAAAAGCCAGTAACAGTGAGCTAAAATGGTCACTAAGGGCCACTACTTATGCACACTTACATTCTGCACAGCTAGAATCTCCCTCAACCTTACCCACTTAACTACATGACAAAATACTATGCTGTTTGTCTAACTGCATTTCTATAGTAGAGCCGCCAGCAGACTAACTGCTTCAAATCATAGCTTCCCAGTGTCCTCCAGCACTTCTCTGAGAGTTATACAGTGCCATCTATCCAAACTTTGTTTTTCTCTGAGGAAATAATATTAAGCTTACACCCAATAGTCAAATAAAATTTTACCTCCTGGGTCAGTTTCAGACATCAGTGAATTCTTTTATCCTGAAATTATATCCATTCAACTGAAACCTAAAGAGGAAAAACAAATCACCTTTCCAATACAAACCTTGTTTTTCCTACCATTGCCTTCTCTGACACCCTCCTTTGAATTTCCCCGTGTACCTACCTACAGGTTCAGGCCTCATTTTAGGAGTGAAGGTATCAGTCAGACAAAGATGAGGCCAGATTACATAGACTTAGGTTGCTAGGACACTCTAATCTCCCTTTACACCCATAAAGAGACCCAGGAAATGCCACGGCTAAGTCTCACTTCAAGATACACCTAGGCCTAGACCAAGTACCATCTCTTGCTTATTGGCCTACTTACTCTGGCTTTCCTTTACCCTCCATGGCAACCTCAGCAAGTATGCTTGTCACCCCAGGTCTCCCTCTAAAGCTAAAGCCTGTGCATTGTGTTTAAGTCTCCTCCAAAGCTAGACCACTCTAGCAGACTTTCTGCCACATTATAACATCTCAGCTTGACCAGCTGCCATCCTACTTCTGACAGACTTTTAATTCATTGTCTCAGTACTGACTTCATCGTCCTGTGGAGTCCTTGCCTTCACAGACTTGTTCTGTGAGCCGTGGATATGTCTGCTTCTACTCAGCTTCTCCAAACAGGACCTCTCTGAGGCCCCGTCTCTGAATCCCATCCACAAGTGCCCTAGCTTTTGTTTCCTTGCCCTTCTGCCACAATAACTTAATAAAGAGGGAAAAAATGAAGGCTCCACACGGAAAACCCCATATATTTTAAAATGTGACTACGACTTCTCTCTAGTAGAGTAGATATTATGTAGATTTCACTATTTCCCCATTCAGTCATCTGTAAAATTTTTACTCAGGGGAAGAAAAGAGTGTTAAAAAATGATCTAAAACACCTGTGTCATTCATGAGTCCTACACCATCTGTGATACCTACTGACACATACATTTAGTACTAATTTTCACATCTTAATAAGGCTGCAACCTAAATTGAGATAGCTTTCTACAGAGTAATTTGTTTTAGAGGAGCTAATAAAAAATTCTGAGGCTATTTTTATAGACCCTACTTACTTAGAACTGATCTTGTCTCCCTTGTAGTCCTCTGGCAAAAGCATAATTCAGCAGGAAAGCTAGACACAAAAATAGGGAAATTCTGGGGAGTAATGTTCATCTCAATATGAAAACAATCACTTTGAAGAAAAAACTAGGTAAAAAAGGGAGTGATGGAGTGTGCTGGAATGACTACTTCACTGCCATTCTTGTTTTTCTTAGAGTGATTAATAGCTAATATAAAATCATTCTCTCTTCCTCAGTGCCCATGTGACCTTAGGATACTACTGGGGCAAAGAGCTGGTGGATAATGTTTTCAAAGTCTAATAATGCAGGCCTTGCATCAGATATAGCGCACCATTAGGGGGAAGGTGCTACTCTCTCCACTGCTGCTATACAATGGGTGGCTGGCCTGTGTCCATAGCTGAGCACTGGAGCCCTAGAAAGAAAAATCAGACTGTGGTGTCCTGATGCTGGGCACTTTGAAGCTGGAAAAAGAAGTGTTTGCATCAGAAAGCTAGCCTGAAACCGATGGCTGGGTGTCAAGGAAACTGTAATTGAGTCACAACGTCTATAAAGTCCCCACATGTTTGAGTTATTAGTTAGTGGAGCTAGAGGTACCATTGTACACTGACATTTAGCTACAAGCAACCTGATGAAAGGCCCAAAATCAATCACAATCTTCCAGGAAAGGAAAATTATACTGACAGGCAAAATCCTTAAGTGACTGATCCTTTCTACTCACTCTATAAACATCAGCCAGAGAAACCAAGGAAGAGGGAGGGCAGGGAATGGAGGCAGAAGCGTATCTGTGGAGGCGCCCTCACTCCCCGCTATCAGTCCCACTTATTATGAGGCTGAGCAAAGGGGACAATGAGAGAAGAAGGCAGCTCTGCGGCAAATGAGATAACAATAACAGAGCTCGCATGTTCCAGATGCAAAAAGTTGGTGAAACTCTGTGGGATCAAACATCAAGGACATTAAGCAACCCCCAATATGTAAAAGAAGATGCAGGCACAGCAGACAGCTATAGTGCTAGTAGAGAAAATATGTATTTCACGCTTTTATCCTTTCAAAATGTAGCATTTATTTTCTATATATTATTATCAATAGGTAAAAAATGCCAATCTCTAAAAGAATTTTTCTAGATTTTTCCTTTTTTATGCCCTCAAAAAGTTTCAGGAAAGTAATTAACCGGCCTATTCAAATGTGTAATTTACTGGGAGTCTTCTTTTTCTTCTCCTCTTCTTCCATTTAACAGTTCTATTAGCTCAACATTTTCTTTATGGCACTGAAACTTGTTTATGAATGTTAGATGACTCTATACTAGTTCTAATATGTGATAAAATTTTAGTTCCCCATTCTGAAAGTGTGCTAGCCAACCACATGACTGTGGTTTCCGCTATTTCATGCTGACTCCTAAAGGAACAGTGTAAAAATCAGAGGTCAGTCTTCACCTTTTGGTAACTTGCCTTACTCCTGAGCATGCACTTTGTACCTACATTTTCCAAAAGGTCAAACAACTGCCTTAGTCTGTTTTCTGCTATCATAATAGAACCCCACAAACTGGAAAATTTATAAAGAAGAAGTTTGTTTTTGTTCACAGTTCTGGAGGCTAGGAAGTCTCAGAGTGTAATGTTTATGTCTGTACAGCTTCTGGTGAGGTCCCCATGCTGTCCCTTAACATGAAGGAAGGATGGAAGGAGAAACGTGTGCAAGATAGAGACACACAAAAGAGTAGAGTGCTTGACCCAGTCTCATAATAGCTGATCCACTCCACCAGGAGCTAACTTTCTCCCCCAAGAATGGCATCTACCATTCATAAGAATAGAGCCATTGGGACTAAATACTTCCCAGTAGCCCCACCTGCCAACCCCGCTACATAGGTAATCAAGGTTCCAACACATGAATTTCTGGGGCACACATTCAAACCATAACAACAACCAAACATGCCAGGAAAACTTCAAATAACATATAGATAGATAGATGATAGATAGATAGATAGATAGATAGATATCACACTGATTTAGTAGAAATATCAATTAAATTATTTTTTCCAAAAGGTGACAGGATATTGCAGCAATATATACAAAAACATTGAGGATACCAAGTTAAGGGAGAATTAGGAGCTTGAGGATAAATTACTTCATTTATCCTTTCATAGGATAAATGAATCATAGCAAAAGAATTTGTCTTGTGTTCTAACATTTATGGAATAAGCTCATCTTACAAGAGGTGAATAGTCAATACTCTTAGGAGTTGTAAGCAATTTATACTTTGAGAGTGGGACTAAGTAAAAAGCATATGGGACACTTGGACGATAGTACCGAAGAACGACTGCCACAGTCGATTAAATTTACAGCCTGGAAAATGATTTCTGCACGCAACTGTTACTGCTTACGTAGAAATATTTTTTGCCGATAGTTGTTCAACATAAAGGCATGCTGTCATCATCGCATAAAAATAAACATAGAGACCAGAACCAGCACCCAGAATTACATTGGAGAAGAGGAAAACCCTTGCTCCAGAAGAACACGATGTCGCAATTTTCAAGTGTTCTAAGCCAAATATTCACGAAAAGATTTATGCCCAAAAAAAGATTTTCCTAATTTGTTTCTTTTGTTGTGTTTTGCTTTGAATTTTAAAAGTTCTTTCTTGTTTTATTTTAAAGGGCAAACTCATAAGTATTTACAGAGAGATCTTACTAAGCAGTGAAAGAGATTAGAAATGTTTTTGAATGAATTCAATGTGTTTCATGTAAATTTAATTATATAATCAATTTTATGTTGAAGAGAAAGAAATTATAAGTCACAAAATATAATGCACTTCATGAGACAACATTTTAAATGATGTAGAAAGGAAGACAAATTCAAAGTGTTATTTTTAACAATTAATTTTAATAACCATATTGGAATGTAAGAAAGTGAGCAACATTATGCGGCAGTATTAAATATTACCAAGAGAAAACATTAGCTAATAGTTAATAATTCTTCATTTCATATTTTATATTTAAACATGTGTCACATAATGACCATATAAAATCTTGTTTATTACATGGTCTTTCAAAAACTTTGATTTACTGTTTTCTCATATGTCTGAAATGACAGAGAAATGTCTCAATAACCACTCACAAACACATAAAATTGAATTATATTTATGTTTTAGTAGAAAGTGATAGTTTTCTACGAAAACCACATTTGTGTTTTATGAGAAAGCAATGTGGTTTCTTAAAAAATACATTTAGTATAGTCATTAAAAATATCCTCATATGAACATTACCCTACAGATATCAAAATTAATTATTTCTAATAGTCTTTTTCATTATTAAACAATATGTAGAGAAAGCAGGTGTTTTTAAAAAATTTTAATTATCTGGTTTATGCATAAGCAGACTATATCCCTATTATAAAATTATTTAAAATATAAACTATATGTTCTATTCTTTTAAATATTATATTCATTTCTTCTAGAAACCTCCTATTTCTCAATACAACTACTATATGTGAAATCAAAAGGCCTCAAATATAAATGATAAAAAGCTCTGATTAATGTGGTTCTTCTAGTTCAGTCATAAATTAAGCATGAGAAATAGTCTTCCTATGCACAATTTGTCATTGCTAAATGTGGAAGCAACCCAGATGTCCATCCACTGAGGACTGGATAATAAAACTGTGGTACTTCTATATAATGGAATATTACTCAGCTATCAAGAAAGATCAACTCAAGGTTTCTACAGATAAATGGTCACAACCAGAGACCATACTCATAAGTGAAATAAATGAGACCTCCATGTGTAAGCAACATATTTTCTCACTAGTGTAAGAACCTGAAAAAGTGAATAAAAATTAGGAGGTAGGACAGATATTGTGAAATGAAAGGAAAATGTTCAAAAGTAAAGAGCAACTGGGGTGAAGGAAAAGAGAAAAGAAAGAAAGGGAAATTATGTATGTATGTCTATACAGGATAGCTAATATAGTTGTACTACTGACTTCTATTGCTTTACTGAAAGGAACAGTTAATGATTAATTATTTGATCAATCTTGCATATCTGTATTTATTTTCCTGAGAAACCACTTTGAAGACATCCGTATGTAATACCAAAACCATTGATAATTTCCTACCACTTTGCCTGTAACTCTGTATTGCTTGTATTGTTCTTATGCTATTTTGTAAATGGATGTCTGTTTGTTAATATGTTTTACTTCTTTTATTTTTAAAATAAATTTTTAAAAGAGAAATAGTCTTCCTAGACATAACATCTTCAAAGAAGACATCCATATACTTGGCCTCTGGTTTAATGGTAAAATAATTCACAAACTGCCTCACAGACCCTGTAAATAACAAAAATAGAAAAAGTACTAAGGAAAAAAGAAGCCCTAGATTTTACCTTTGCTTTTAATAAAATGATATGGAAAAGATTTATCTATATTTCTGTCCCTAAATTCTGGACAAATATGGAAAGAGAAACTGTTCACTAGTAACTCATTAATACATCAAATATTAATTGAGGGTTCTCTAAAAACAAGCATATGCTATCCTTGTTTAAAAGGGGAGATTTAATATTAAAAATGTTTCCTCAGTTTACTTCATATCCTAGACTATCTGTTCTAACAAAAGCTTCAGAAACAATGGTATCATAGTTGCTTTGAGAAATCTAATATTAAGATAAATTTTAGGATCCTTGGAGAATCATGGTACATTTGCTAGATGAGCAAAACAGCTCAATAGCAATGAAAGCTACGAAATCCCTAAAGCTTTCATAGCTTTTCCTCTTTAAGACTTAATGGATGGATAAAATTCCATGTTTTCAATTACCCACTTGAAGTATGGGACAGGCAAATCATGCTTTGTGTATTGTAATGTCAATATTTAAGGAATAGCACAGACCACTAAAATACACTTTCAAAAGCATCATGTTAAGTATTATATTGAGGACACAATTAAGAATAAGGGTTAAATTTTATATTGCTTTATTTGTGATTTTTATATAAATTCTAAATAAAATATTTTTAAACAGGAAATAAATATGTATTTCTCTCTTACTGACAAATTAATAACTTCTACCTCGTGCTTAAAGTTAAATTGAGCAATTAAAAACATACTGGTAAGAATAGAATTTGTTGAATAAGAATTTGAAAAACACCTATAAAAATATGGTAGATGTTCTAATTATTATGAAAAAGAGAAACTTGAGAATTAGAATTATGAATTCTCTGATACAGTACCTTAATCTGTGAATTTGCTTGTTTGTTTTGGAAATGCTGGGGATTGAAACTAGGGCCTTGTGCATGCTAAGAAGTACATTACTTTTAATTCTTTATCCCCTTAGTTTATTTTCCATATGTGTTTATATAGTCTTTTTAGTACAGTTGCATGAAAAATAATGAATTTTGCTCCTAATTACTTCAAAAGTAATATAAAACTGGAACAATAATTATTTCTGACAAGAATTGTGTTGATTGAAAACCAAAAGAATGATAATTGTTCTAATGACTTAACACAATTTTGTAACATGCTCTCTAACAAAAAGTTCTAATGTGTAGGTCCAAGGTCAGAAATAAACAACACATGCACACACACACACACACACACACACACACACACATACATTTCTTTATCCAGTTTCTTTAATATTTTCAAATCCTATTTCAAAATTTCTGTCTATATTTATTATTCTCATCTTGTTATCTATCTCTGCCCGTGGCTATGAAGTCATTATTTTTATTGTCTTGGGAAAGACCCATGTGCAAGGAGAAAAACAAAATGTTATAATGTGTATTTATTTCCATTCTTCTTTCTAACCACTGTCCAAATTCAAAATTGTTCCCCCTCTCTGTATGAAACCATTTTCTTTTCTGGTCACAAGGATGCCACTAATTCTAAAAGTTTATACATCATAAATTTTAGTGAAAGAAATGCAAGAATCAAGGTGCTAATGAAATTTCTTTTAAATACATTTTTCTTCAGTAAGATCTCATAATTGTTTAAAAGTAACAATAAAATAGAAAGTTACACAACTCAAAATCCTATTAAAGAAATTATATGTTAAATATAAATTAGTGTTAAATAAATGCTTCACTTAGAGAAAAGCTAGGAAAGCAAAATATTCAGGAATGTCTGCTAGAAGAATAACTGGTCAAGAAGAAACCCTGTTCAGACTCTTAGTTGGAGTAGGGGGAATTCTCATCTACCTGTACCTCAAAAGGGTCCTTAGTGAGACACCATACAGCATCACAAACCCCCACAAATAATTACCAGCCAGTAGTAATTTCTCTGCAAGACTAGGAAAAAAAAAAGAAAAAACTTATTGCACAGAAAAACACACAATCACTCCAATATTTAAATGAGAAAGTATTAAACAATAAAAATCACGACTTCAAAAATAAACCTACATGGAGGTACCTTAAATAGCCAGAAGTGAGGCTGGTGTTTTTGGTTTATTACAGTTCACAAGTGGAGAGAGAAAAAGAATTTTATTCAATATAAAAATTGTAAATAGGAAATAGTATTTTACTGTAGATAGAATGCATCTAACTATACCTAAATTTGTCCAATATAATATAACTTAACACTAAGTTATATTAATGTTAGTAATTATGCTTATCTGTTGTGAAACTGTGATATTTTCATTACAGTGGCAGAATAATAGAATTTCTTAAACCTATGGTAAAATTGTGATCCCTAGAACACTAGACCACAAGACATGGAAAGCCAAGGGGCATAAACTCAGGTCCCCTTTCAAGAGGGAATTTTGCCCAGTCCCAAAAAGTTCAGCTGCCAACTTCACAGTTGTTAACTCCTTCATGTCTGCCTCTGCTTTTGGTCTGAGTTTATGTTCTCAGTGTTAGAGCACTTGTCGAACATGGACAAGGCCCTAAGTTTCATCATCAGCACTAAAAGCAGAAGGCATTATCATTGAGAAATTCACAGTGGCTTTCTCATTCAAATCATATTTGACTCCATGACAGACTTTGGCTCATTGATAGCAATGGAGACAATGGAACTCTAAAGGAATAAATAGCAGGTAATGATACTTAATCACCATTTGCCAGTTTTGTAATCAACAGCTCAAAGGGTAAAATCCAAATGATATCCAGAGAGAGTAAGTGTGCTGGGTTAACAACTGGTAGTCAACTTGTAACACTCAGCTTAACCGAACCAGCATGGTGCAGGTGTGGGAGGTCCACTTGAGGATTGTTGTCAACAAGATAAAAAGAACTGGAGAAGAACAGAGGTACTCTTAGGGAACTAATGGTTCTCCTGGGGCTGTTGGTCCTCCTGGAGGAGCTTGTCATGCTGACTTCCCTGATAAGAACTTGACTATTCTCATCATTAGAGGAGCTTGGGACCTTGTTGTCTCTGAGAATGGCTGAGGTTCACTTTGGGAAGGCGCTTGTCTGTAAGGATCAGCTGGGTTCTTGCTGTACCCCAGGAAGGAATGGTCGTGAGAATGAGATAAAAATAGACAAGTGACAAAAAGCTGGGATCAGGTGGAGGTCTTTCTCTTGAGCAAGGAAGGGCATTTATTTTATACCCTTGAGAGTTTGATTATTTTCAGTCTTTCTGCCCAGTAACCAGTTAATTAACTACAATGGCTTGTTTAAGGGCTTGGAGGAACTCCCGTGTTCTCAGGCTGACTTCACAGATGATTACGTTGCAGCTTCAACCACTCCCAACCCTGGTCCTTACTTTGAGCATTGTTTCCTGGCTCTGCAGTGGAAGACGGTGCACTGTTCAATCTTCTAGAGCTTGTTGTGCTGGCTTTCCTGATATGGATTCAGCTGTTATTGTCAGAGGAGCTCAGGACCTTGCTGTTGCTGTGGATGGCTATGATATTTTTCATGGGAGCTCTGGTTCTTACTTTGAGTGTTGTTTCCCAGCTCCAGTGCAGATCCCTCAGCCTGATAACACAGATCCTTCATCCTGCTGGCACAGACTTTCTAGCTTCCACCACTGGCCTTGGGCCTTCCCAATGCAGATCCATAAAACAGACCTGCATGAGACCTTGCCCTGGGCTCTAGGCCTCCAGTTGGACTTGTTGGAGGCAGTGTTATGGGTTCTATGTCTTCAGCTGGACTCATGCAGGACATTTCCTGGGATCCAGGCCCTCAGCTGGATTCTCTGGGTCTTTAGTGTGTGGACAGATTTCATGTACTCTCTTTGTATATGACTCTGTGGGTGGCTATTATAAAATAATCCTATAAATTATGTGTCCTGTATTAAATTTTTCCTCTGGTAAACCCTGACTACCACAGTGAGAGAGCTAAACTTTCATTCAATACATAGGGTGGAAAACTTTAATCCATCTGCAAAATAAAATAAGAATCTCAACACTTACCTCATACCATAAATAAAGCTAACTCAAAATGAATCATACATTAAATGCAACAGCTAAAGTTATAAAACTTCAAAAAGAGAAATTCAGTTTAGCAAATATCTCTTAGAAGGTCAGCATGAACCAAAAACAAATTGATTAAATGACCTGCATCAAGATTAATATCTTTTGCTCTTCAAAGGTTGCCAAAATGAAAAAGAAATGCCAGTAGCCTAGGATAATCTCTCTTAAACACACTTGATTTTAAAAAAAGAAAAAGCTTATACACAGAACAAGGAAAGAACTCTTACTATTCAATAGTAAGAAACTACATTATTGAAGTATGTAAAAAATAAACACCTCACACACACATAAAAAGTATACAAACGACTTAGAAGCACATGGAGAAATTTTCAGCTTTATTAGTCTTCTGGGATACCTAAAACAGAGCAACAACCAGCACAGTGGTACATGTCTTACATACCAACACTTGAGAGGTTTAGGGAGGAGAGTCACTGTGACATTGAGGCCAGCCTGGGCTACAAAGTGAGTTCAAAGCCAGCCTGAACTGCATGGCAAAACTCTGTCTCAAAAAGACAGAAATAATAGAAATAAATAAATAAAATAGAGCAACAGTGAGATACCACTACATCCACACAAGAGCTAGGAAACCAAAGAGTAACCGTACTGAAGGTGGAGGAGGATGTACAGCAACTGGAATCTTTCACTACTGTAGAAAAAAGTAAAGTTAGACGTACACTTGCTGTACAACACAGGAATTCTATCACTAAGTGTTTCTCCAGGAGAAATTAAAGGGACAAAACAGATATTTTACTTGAAGGAAATATTTAAACAAATATTTTACTTGAAACAATTATTATCTTTAAACAAGTATTTTACTAGAAAACTCATGGCATCTTTTTGCATAATTGTAACTGTAGAAAATGCTTTCAATGGAATACTATTTAACAACAGATTGGGGGAAGATGGCGACCGGGTGAGCAGCAAGGGAGCGAACCTCCTCAATAAACACCACCAGCTCGAGACAGACTTGGTGAGCGTGAATGCCGGAACCTCGGCTGGGAAGTTTAAACTGGGCGTATTTCTCTGAGATGCCGGGGGAGATGTGGTAGGGCGGGCCAGGCTGCCGGGGCGAGACGTGGGAAAGTCCCAGACGCTGGGAGCCGGGGACGATCCCCGCGGGGAAGAAGCGGGGATCGGTCCAGGCGCAGTGGGAGCGCGGCCGCCTCGGGCCCTCCCGCCCCCCTGAGACGGTGCAACCCCCCGGCGACTCCCGACAGAGATCGGCTTGCTAGCGGCGGAGACGCCCGGCGGTCC
>PVLD010021525.1:0-31260 GCA_004027595.1 Dinomys branickii
TATATATGAATATGCATATATGCAGGAGGGCTAATATGGTTCTACTATTGTATTATATCACTTAATGCTAAGCAATAATCGATGACGGGTTATTTGATCAATCTTGTATGTCTGTATGTGTTATCCTGAACACACACTTCGAAGATATCAATATGTAAAGCAGCAACTATTGGTGTTTTTGTTGTTGTTGTTGTTGTTGCTGTTGTTGTTGTTTGCCTGTTTTGCTTTTTGTCTTTGGATTTTTGGTTTTTGTGTTTTTTCTGTTGTTGAGAGGATTAATTGTCTGACTAAATTTGCATGTCTGTATATGGGCTTATATATTTACACTTTGAAGATATCAATGGATAAAGCAATAACCACTGTTGAGATCATATCACCTTGTCTATAGATTAGTTGTGATTGTACTAGTTTTTATGCTAATTGGTGTCTGTTTGTCAATATGTTTTTGTACTTGTATTTTTTTAAATAAAAAAAATAAAAAAATTATAATATGTTTCCCTTCAAAACAAAACAAAAAAAAGAAAATAGAACAACTTCTTTCTCTCATAATTTGGTTAGCTAAGCAGTCATAAAGCCAAATTTAGGATAAGCAGGCAGAGCCCTATCTCTCAGAGGGAATACCAAAGAATTTTGGGACCACATTTTAAAATTGCCAATAATCACAATCTTGAATCTTGTCCATACAAACAAAGTTTTACTGATACATTGAAATGAGATAATCTCAACTATGTGAGACCATCAAAAGTAAAATTTTCATTAGGCTTATCCCTTTGATTTAAGTGATCTGGATCTAATTCTTCAACAAAACTATTTTTAACACATATAAATTCTCCCCTGGGATCTATTGGACTAACCTCCATAGACCCAGGAGCTCTCATCACAGAACTGAGCAGGAATGGGTTTCATGGCCACGGTACGTCCCACTGTAGCTAAAATGTAAGGGTGAGCTTGTTGAAAGGCTTCTCAGCTACGTGATGCCTACTCTTCTCGTATGAGAATTGAACCTTAACTCGGAACACTTCACTTCTTGCCAGAATAATGTCCAAAAAATTTAAATGTGAACTCTTTATGGTGTTTCTTGCTTGAGTTATTTGGGGCTGTGGTTGATTAAGCATGAAGTGAACACTTAAGTCTTCCTGAGAAAACAGTGGGGCTATTCAGGGAATCCCTAGGAAACATAAATCTTTTTGCAAAGCTGGGTCTCTTCCTGGGAGATTTCAGAGACCAAACAGTTGCCGTCTTCTCTGCCAGGGAAGTGCGCCAAAGCCCAGAGTACCACAGACATAAGAATGGATCTAGGGGAGGAGAGGGATGTATTTCACTGTAACAACCAGAGGAGCTTAACTTGCTCTCCTGGAATCGTATGCACTCATCCACCATGCATGCTGTACAGGGGGGTTGGAAAGTCTTCTGGGGGCCCAGTGTGATGTAGGATATAACAGAGAGGAAAACACCTTTTTGTTTGATTCTTTTTGCTCTTCCTTTACCCTAAGAATTACTTCTGAGGTGTCCTTGTAAACTGACAAAAAGCATGCTTGGTTAACAACTGACATTCAGTCCCTGGAAATTCTGTAGTCCTAGTGAGGAGTGAGAAGAGGGGTGAAGAGCAGTGTGGACACTGTCACTAGCTTTGTCTTCTCCAAGACATAAAGATTTATATGACTTTGGAGGGGTAAAATACTGCAACTCATTTTCCCAAATAAAATATCATTTGTCAAAGATATGGCCTTCTAATCACAAGTCTGCAACCTCAGCATGGGTAACATGCCACCTCAAGTCCCACCCCTATGAAATTTGGCCAAGATCTGGTGATGCAGGTCTAAATTCCAACCTTTCCTTTTCTCGTGGGTTGAGACTCCCCTGGGATATTCTATTCTTTGAGCACAAACTATACCATTAGTAGAAAAACCTGTTTGCTTCTTTATGTGTTGGTGGCAGAATGTCAGATCTTTTGAAAAGGTAGAGCAAATCTATGTTACATTTCCCTTGCAAGAAACACCCACAAGCAGTTTTTCAAGAGAACTAGAAAGAAATTCAGATTGAGACTATTATTAATTAAATTTGAATTACTGATTCTGAAAGACTTATAATTGTGGTTCTTGGAGTCATACCAAATTTATTCATAACAAGAAGCAAATATTCTTACTGATTTTGAAATGTATTGTTCCTATATTTTCAAACTTGAATACACTTTGAAGCTACTGCCAAATAACTCTCACATAAATGGACTTATTAAGTATTCCCTTTAAGCTCTATACATTGCTGTGCTAATATATTCCTATTTTGATCTAGGTATTTTAAGTATTAGACCCCAAAATGCAGCACATAAAGAAGAGCTGGATAACTCACTTTTTCAACAAGCTATGATGGTAATCTGTGTATAACACCTGATGTCCTTATGGTTTGGTTTTCTTCTTCATTGTGTATAAGGCTCAAATTTTGCACCCCCATTTAGCTGACTCTTCATTTCAGAATGAAGGGAACGCTCCTCTTGCCACTAGGCCATAAAGTTCTAAATTGTCCTTTCTTTGTCCATTGTTTCATGTATATACCTTAAGCCTGAAGGCCTTAGCTCTATTT
Source organism: Dinomys branickii (assembly GCA_004027595.1). Taxonomy (NCBI): domain Eukaryota; kingdom Metazoa; phylum Chordata; class Mammalia; order Rodentia; family Dinomyidae; genus Dinomys; species Dinomys branickii. Next base: position 2,581 of record PVLD010021525.1, read on the forward strand.
AATTTTCTCTAAAAAATCCCTCACAACTTTGTTTTCCAAATTTTTATTTTATCTAGAACATTGAAGGAGAATCATGCCTTGTATGTGGGTAGTTTTTCCCTAAACTTTTACTTATTCTATCTTATAATTATTTTCATTGACTTCTTAAATTAGGTTACCAAGGCCTTCCTCTTGACCTATGTCTTGGGTTGGCACATTCATTCATTCTTTCATTCTCTCTCTCTCTCTCTCTCTCTCTCTCACCAGTTTTGTGTTTATTTGGAAGTCGACTGATAGTACAGAAGGTGAGGGATGAGCAGTTGAACCACAGGACCTAGATCCAAAGAAATGTGAGTTGTTTCTAAGAAATCTGCCTGTGATATCTACACAGAGTGTATTTACTTCAAAGTGTCTGACTTAGATACCAGAGGAATATGTCCAGAGGATAACAGAAAAGGATTCCATCTCCATGGTTATGAAAATCTAGCAGCAAAAAGATTAGTCATCAAGCAAATAAAGAACCTGAATGAGGTGGAAGTCGAAGGTGAGGTGAGATCCTAAACTGTGATCATAAAACACAAAGGAAGTTGCAATTTAGGCAACAATGGTTCAGAAAGGGTTTAGTATTTCACTCAGCTAGGGAGAGTCTATCTAGAGTCCCACTGAAATGAGTATCTCTAGAACAGGAACAGGAGGAAGCTGGAAAATAGAGGGATGGGTGGAACTCTCCCTTGGTGGGTGAGGCCTGCCTGTGTACTCCACCCTGGTCCTTTGGGACAGGGAAGGAGCTCCACCTGAAGAAGCAGCACCCTCTCTGTGGAACTCTCTGTTTGACGGGTGAAGCCTGCTGCATGGGAGCAGCCCTGGGTTCTGTGGTCCTCTAGGTTGGGAGGTGAGGCTTGCTCTCCTCTGACCAGCTACGTGAGGATCCCCGAGCAGTGGCCCCTGTCTGGCCACCATCAGATCCAAGGCTGAGGCCTGCACACTTTCCATTTACAGCCTGGAGACCCTGGTACCAAAGGCCAGAATTCCCCCACCATCATAGTTGTAGTCTGAGACACGCACCCCAGCATCTGCCTCGGTATACTGAGCCCAGTGGTCCATGGCATGCTACTCTCTTGGGATAAGTTTGATATCCAGGTAAACTAGGGTCCCTAGAGTCCTTTGGGGAGCTGCCTGGGTAGCTGGTAGCTCAGCACGTTTAATCTGACATCCAAAATGACAAGACATAGGAAAAAAATGCAGTCTCAGAACTCAACTCCACCCAGAACAAGTCCAGGAGACACTGACATAGGAGAACTTGGAAGCCACATACCTGAAATCTCTGAAATGGTGGCATTTGAAGTAAAGAAACAACTCCATTAGGCCATAGAAGAGATCAGATCAGACATAAACTCTCAGGCAAAAAATGAAATGACAATAATAATGAAAGAAATTCTCTGCACATTTAGAGAAGAAACAGATAAAAAAATAGATGAACATAGGCAACAGATGGAAATGTTACGTGAGCAATTTAGGAATGAATTAGAACACATGAAACAGGCTCAGATTTCCAGGAAATCAAACTTCCATTGAAAGCTTGCAAAACTGCTTGAATAAAGCTGAAGATAGAATTTCAGATCTTGAAGACAGCATGGAAGCTAGTGATCATGAAAGGAAGGATCTCTTAAAATCATCAAGGATCCAGAAAAAATCAGTCAAACAGCTGACAAGGCAAAGAGAAATAATGTCCAACTAATAGGAGTCAATGAAACAGCAGGAGGCAACACAAAGGACATAAAAAGAATATTTGCAGAAATGATAGCAGAAAATTTTCCAAGCATGGAAAAAGATTATGATGTTCAGTTAAATGAGGCATATACAACTCCAACTAGCCATAACACAAATAAAACCATACCCAGATGTATAATAATCAAGATCTCAGATATCCAGCAAAAGAACACAATATTAAAACCTTCTAGAGAAAAGAAACAGATCACCTATAAAGGAAAGCCCATCAGAATCCCAGCAGACTTCTCAAAACAAACCATGCAATCAAGAAGAACTTGGAGCCATGTATTACAGGTTCTGAGACAAAACAACTTCCAACCAAGACTGATGTATCTTGCAAAACTATCCTTCAAATTCAATGGAGAAATAAAATATTTGCATGACAAAGAACAACTGAAGAACTTCATGAGTGCCAAACCAACCGTACAAAAAGTACTAAAAGATATTCTAGACAGAGAAAAAAGAGACCACAATCGCAAGAATAACAATAGAAAGGAATCCTCAAGCAGAGCAAACAATTAAACAGATGGTAGAAGAAGGAAACCAACAGCAAGTAAATAGCATGACAAGGATAAGCCAACATATAACAGTTATAACCATTAATATAAATGTCCTCAATTCACCACTCAAAAGAAACAGACTGGCAGAGTGGATTAAGAAACAAAATCCCACAATATACTGTATACAGGAAACACACTTTAAACAAAAGGAAATCCATAGACTGAAAGTCAAAGGATGGAAAACAATTCTCCATGCAACAGGTCCCCAGAAAAAAGCAGGGGCAGCTATTATGTTTTCAGACAATGTAAACTTCAAACGAAAAACAAAAGAGATAAAGAAGGTCACTACATGCTAGTTAGGGGAAAACTGCAAGAGGAAGACATAACAATCCTAAACATGTATGCACCAACTATTGGAGCACCAAACTACGTAAGTTAAATCTTAACAGACATGAAAAGCCAAATAATCAATAACACTATTGTAATAAAGGAGCTAAACACCCCTTTGACACAAAGAGACAGGTCAACTAGACAAACAAAAAGCAAAGAAATAACAGACATGAACCAAATCTGCAAACAAATGGACTTAGTAGATGCATACAGAGTGTTTCACTCCACAACAGCAGAACACATATTTTTCTCAGATGCACAGGAGACTTTCTCTAAAAAAGACCACATTCTAGCCCACACAGCATATCTACCTAAATGTAAAAGAATTGAAATTATCCCATGCATATTATCTGACCACAGTGCAATGAAATTGGAAATTAATGACAAAAGGAATTCCAAAAACTCCCTATACACTTGGAAATTAAATAACAAACTACTGAACAACCAATGGGTCACAGAAGAAATTGAAGAGATTAAAAAATACCTACAAACAAACCAAAATGCAAATACAACCTACCAAAATCTATGTGATGCAATGAAAGCAGTTCTCAGAAGGAAGTTTATAGCGCTGAACTCACAGATAAGGAAAACAGAGAGAGAACAAATAAACAGCCTAATGCTGCACCTTAAAATTAAAAAAAAAACTCTTCTATGTTCTCTATAATTCTGTATTTCCTCAGTCTTTTTCGTATTAACAGAAGTGAAGATAACTTTATATTATACAGCATCCAGTGCAAATTCCCTAATATCTTCTCTATAATTTGGTATTTCCTTTAATGTTTTTGTGTTAACTAATGTGAAGATAACTATGTAATACAACATCCAGTGCTAATTCCCTACTATATTCTGTATAACTTTGTATTTTCTGTATTGTTTATGGCTTTTCTGGTTCATATGTCTCCATTCTTTTGTCTTTAAAATTAAAAAAAAAAAAGAGTAACAAGTCAAGCCAAAAGTCCAAAGAAGGGAGGAGATAATAAAGATCAGGGCAAAAATTGATGCAATTGAGATGAAGAATACACTACAAAAAATAAATGCATCAAACAATTGGTTCTTTGAAAGAATAAGTAAAATCGATAAACCCCTAACCAACCTAATCAACAAAGAAAGGAAAAAACTCAAATTCATGCAATAAGGAATGAAAAGGATGAAATCACTACAGATCCGACAGAAATTCAAAAGATCATTAATACCAACTTCAAAAATCTTTACTCCCATAGGATAGAAAACTCAGAAGAAATGGAGAGATTCCTAGATATGTATGAATTGCCATAGTCGAATCAGGAAGATATAAAAATCCTGAACCACTCTGTATCAATTAATGAGATTGAAATTGTGACTAAACTTACCAACAAAGATAAGCCCATCCCCTCATGGATTCACAGCAGAATTATAAAATACTCAGAAGATTTAAAGCCAACACTCCTCAAACCCTTCAACGAAATTGAAAAGGAAGCAATTCTCCCTAATACATTTCTGGAGGCAAGTATTATACTGATACCAAAACCCGAGAAAGATCCCACCAAGAAAGAGAACTATAGAACAATCTCCCTAGTGAACATAGATGCAAAGATACTCAATAAAATACTAGCAAATAGAATGCAGCGAATCATAAAGAAAATTATACACCATTATCAGGTTGGATTCATTCCAGGAATGCAGAGATGGCTCAACATATGCAAATCAATTAATGTAACACACCATATCTATTGAGCCAAAGAAAAAAACACATGATCATCTCAATAGATGTGGAAAAAGCTTTTGACAAAGTCCAACATGCATTCATGATTAAAAACCTTAGAGAAAATAGGAATAGATGTCCTTTACCTTAATCTGATCAAAGCCATCTATGACAAACCAACAGCCAACATCACACTAAATGGACAAAAACCAAAAGCTTTCACACTGAAGTCAGGAGCAAGACAAGAATGTCCACTGTCACCACTCCTATTCAACATAATTCTGAAAGCATTAGCTAGAGCAATTGGACAACAGAGAGAAATAAAAGTAATAAGAAGAGGAAAGGAAGAAGTGAAACTATCACTATTTGCACATGACATGGTACTTTACATGGAAGACCCCATAAACTCCATCAGAAAACTTCCTGAATTAATCAACAAATTCAGTAGTGTAGCTGGACACAAAGTCAACACCGAAAAATCAATAGTAATCCTATACACAAACAACAGACTGAGAGAGAAATTAAGGAAACCATACCTTTCACAATAGCATCCAAAAAATTGAAATATTTAGGAATCAATCTAACAAAATATCTATTCAATGAAAACTACAGTACTCTGAAAAAAGAGATCCAAAAGGACTTCAGTAAATGAAAAAATATTTCTTGCTCATGGATAGGAAGAACCAACATTGTGAAGATGACCATACTACCAAAAATGTTGTACAGGTTCAATGCAATTCCCATCAAAATACCATTACCATACCTCACAGATCTAGAGAAAATCTTCCTTAAATTCATCTGGAACCTGAAGAGACCCAGAGTATCAAAAGCAATCCTGGGCAACAGAGATAAATCAGGTGGAATCATAAGCCCTGACCTGAAATTATACTACAAAGCTACTGTAATAAAATCAACCTGGTACTGGATAAAAAACAGACCTGAGGATCAATGGAACAGATTGGAAGATGCAGCCACAACCACAAACAAACCTCACCCACCTAATCTTTGACAAAAGGGCCAAACAAGCTCACTGGAAGAAAGATAGCCTCTTTAATATATGGTGCTGGAAAAACTGGCTTGCCACTTGTAAAAGACTGAAAATAGACCTAAGTCTATCACCATGCACCAAACTCAAGTCAAAATGGATCACAGATCTCAATACTAAAACAGAAACACAAAATCTATTGGAAGAGAAAGTAGGTAAAAATCTTGAAGACACAGGAGTAGGCAGAGAGTTCATGAACAGAAATCAAACTGCAAGGGAAACACTTCAAAGAATCAACAACTAAGACCTCATCTTACTAAAAAGTTTTTGCATATCTAAAGAAATTGCCAGCACAGTAAAAAGAAAACGCAGAAACTGGGAAAAAAAATCTTAGCTCCTTGTCCCTTGGAAAAAGGTCTTCTATCTAGAACATGTAAAGATTTAAAAAACATCAACCTCCCATATTCAAGACCTAATTCTAAAATGGGCATCTGAGTGAATATACACTTCTCAGAAGATAAAAATACAAATAGCAAATAAATACATGATAAACAACATCATTAGTCATTTGAGAAATGCAAATTAAAACAACTTTGAAATTTTATCTCACCCCATTAAGAATGGCTAGCATTAAGAAATCAGTCAATAACAACAAATGTTGGCAAGGCTGTGGAGAAATAGGAATTCTTCTCCACTGCTGATGTGAATGCAGACTGGTGAAACCACTGTGGAAATCGGTTCAGAGATTCCTCAATGAACTAGGCCTAGAGGTCCCATTCAACCCAGCCATTCCCCTTCTGGGTATTTTCCCAGAAGATCTGAAAACATCATATCACATCGATATATGTGTACCATATTTATAGCAGAGCAACTTGTAATAGCTAAATCGTGGCAGCAACTCAAATGTCCATCAACTGAGGATTGAATAAAAAAATTGTGGCATTTTTATATAATGGAATATTACTCAGCTATAAAGAATGACAAACTTGAGGCTTTTATAGGTAAATGGTCACAACTAGGGACCATACTCATAAGTGAAATAAATCAGACCTGCATGTGTAAGCAACGTATTGTCTCACTAGTGTAAGAACTTGAAAGTGTGAATATAAATTAGGAAGTATGATAAACATTGTGAAATGGAAGGAAACTGCTCAACGGTAAAGAGCACCCAGGATAAGGAGAAAGAGAAAAGGTTAATTATGTATGTATGTATATATATGCAGGATAGCTAATATAGTTGTACTACTGACTTCTGTCACTTTATTGTAGAGAACATTTCATGATTAGTTGTTTGACCAATCTTGCATATCTATATTTGTTTTCCTGAGTGTACACTTTGAAGTTATCAGTATGTAATACAACAGCCATTGTTAATTCCCTGTCACCATGTAATTCAGTTTTGATTGCACTATTCTTGTGCTGCTTTGTAAGTGGCTGTCTGTTTGTTAATATGTTTTTGTTCTTTTACTTTTAAAATAAAAAAATTAATAAAAAAAAGAAACTTGAGGAATGGAGAAGGACTTGGCTGTATTCTCTGCAGACTCAGCAAGGAGCTAAATTCCTGTTCTTCTAGATAGTATTCATCGCCTAAAAGTAGGCCTCCAGAGTACAGAAAAATAACAAAGAGGTAATGATATTTAAAAATGAGATTTAGGGCTGGTGTTATAGATCAGCCGTCCAGCACCTGCCTGGTAAGTGCAAGGCCCTGAGTTCTATTCCCAGTAGCAAATAATAATAACAACAACAACAACAACAACAACAACAATAATGATATTTAAAGCCGTGGGTAAGATCCTAACTACTGAGTGGTCTCTGGAAAAGGATAATGGGGAGGCCCTCTGCTTCGTGGGGTCCCAGCCAAATAATTTTCATATTGTCCTTCCAATCCTTCATTGTTTCACTGTACTCCACACTGAACCATCCCGGCAGTTTTCTCTTTTGTTCTGCTTTTCAGTTGTTCAGAGCTGGAGATATTGTTAAAGTGAAGGGAAATACCACATATGCAAGCACTAAATGAACAGAAGAGGGTGAAACTGAATGTCATCTCTCTGTGTTTGGTTTGGTTCTGTAGGATGCTGTAATAACTCCTATAGTTCTCACCCTCAAGGATAAAGTCCCCCCTGAGATTTTAGAGATGGTGCATTTTTCAACACACATTTATTGAGTATGCCCTGAGCCAAGCGCTGTGGGGTCACTGATGAAGAATTGAGGCTACTTTCTGTGTTGGCAGGAAAGTGAAGGCCAGGGAGCTCTGGATTTGTCAAATCTAGTGTTAATATGATTTCTGTGACTCTTTAAAAAAAAAATTACAAAGCCACCATATAAATTTAAGATAACTTTATTTATAGTGAGAAAATTATAACAAACTTCAAATTTTAAAAATCTGAGAGATAACAGGACCATCACAAAATTTAAAAGTGGTGGGAAAACATATTTATAATAACTAATTGCCTAACAAACTTCTATTCCATGTTCTTCATATGTATTGCTTGCATATTCATATTTATTTATTTAAATGTTTTGCCTTTTGAGACAGAACCTCACTATGTAGTTCAGGCTGGCCTTGAATTTGTGGCAAACTTGCCTCAGATTCCTGAATGCTGGAATTATGAGCATCCACCACCATGCCTAGCTTTTATATTCTTTTATCACTTTTCATATAGCAATGTCTTTTTCCCTTCTTTTCTTCTTTTCTTCTCTTTCTTTCTTTCTTTCTTTCTTTCTTTCTTTCTTTCTTCCTTCCTTCCTTCCTTCCTTCCTTCCTTCCTTCCTTCCTTCCCTCCTTCCTTCCTTTTTTCTCTTTCTTTCTGGTATTGGATTGAATTTATAATGTACACTGAACTACATCCCCAGACCACCCACCCCTTTTAAAAATCGTTTTCAAAAAGTTTGAGTTAAGGTTGTGCTAAATCACTAAGCATCCTCCCGGAGTTCTGGGATTACAGGCATGTGCCAACATGTCCAGCTAACAGTGATTTCTAGGTATCATTGTCTATAGAATGTAATTCTTTTTTTCCTGAGCATAGTTCATTTAATTTTATGTTTACTGATCATTTTGACTAGGTGTATTTGAAGGCCATCAACTCACTCATAAATAGAAATCTTTTATATTTAAAGGTTGGAAAGAGTTCAGCACATTCCAAACCTTGTTTTATCTAACTATGTTTATAATCCCAGTGCCAGCTGCAAATATCTTCTCTTACTGTGAGGGAGCCTCTGGGCTCACTTCCCTGAGTGTCACAGGGGAACGTGAATCAGCCTCATAGGCAATAGGAGTATTCCTGGAAGTCAACTGCCACTGACAACTAGTGCGACTTAATACACTGAAGCGATAATAAACAACACAACTGCCTGAAATATTCCTCTAACTAAACTCTCTCTCCCCAGAGACAGTGGGATCCTCAGAGTGCCCCCAGGCGCCCTTGTGTTACACCGTCTAACACCAAGAGGTGAACGTGAGGGGGCATGGAGCTGCTCAGAAGGGATAGAGAAGTACAGGGATGCCTCGATTCATGGACTAATAAACACTTTTGTTCCCAAGCAGAAACATTTGCCAAAATTTTGTTTTTGTTTGCAACCTCTGCATTGAGTTAAGAACATGAACTGGGCTATCTTTTCCATAATTTTGGAATAAATTAAGTTTGTAGACCATGGTACCTCGTCAGACTTAATCCATCCAATTAAAACAGATTACATCTGCAAATTCTACCAAGAGCTATAGCCTCGTGGACATATAAGACCCAGGACATTAGAAGGAGCCTTTGAAAATGAGGGGCTGTAATGCTTAAACTTTATGAAAAAGTAAAACCAAATTTCATAACAAAATAATAAGACATGTTTTTAAAATTTCCGTATAAACCCACCTCTGAGTAGGCCAGCAGGCAACATGAATGGGTAAGTAGAGACGTCACAGTGGTGCTGAACTTTGGGATGAATCTTCAAAGATAAGGAAACATTTTTCAGGAAGTCCAAGGACATGGCCAGGCCTAAGAGGGAGTGAGAAAAGGAATGAATGGTAAGAGTGAGGGGGAAATCAGATGAAAATGTTACCTTTGAAAAGTTATAGAGAATTTCAACAAAGGATTGTTAAATGTTGTTAATAATAACAAATCTAAGCAAATGAAAACCTGAAGGAGCCTCTAGGATTGGGGATTTCAAGAAGTCATTTGGTGACCTTTTTCAGTGAGGTTCCAATGATATAGTGAAATTCAAAGCCTGATTTCAATGGGCTAAGAGATGAATGAATTATAGAAAATTGATTTTGATTCTGTTTCTTCAGGAAGTATGTGTGAGAAGGGAACAAGAGGATATACTGTGGCTGTAGGAAAGCTCAGAGATGAAAGGATCTTCCTTGAGTTTCTTAATTAGAGTTTGACCAAGCATGTTAAGAATGCCCTGGAAGGCAAATAGGGAGGTTTTCCTGGTTTGAATGGAGGATCTGTTATCTCCATTTGCTCATAAGTTTACCCACTCTTGCTCTTCACTAACCTAAAATTCTATAGAATTTTATCGAATATACCAACACCAACCTAATGCGCAAGTGGGCAAGAAGGGAAGTCCTCAGAAGAGTCTTCTGTGTGCTAATCCTGACAATCCAGGTGGTAGCCCAGGCCTTGGTCACTGCCCTATGATCCCTGTATCAAAAAACCTGTTTGTTCACATTCTTCTTTTCCACCTTCCAAGCTCCCCACAACTCTTTTTTCTTTCTCCAATTTTTCCCTTTTGATGATATGGAATTTTCCCCATGCAGTTAACTATGCTTCAAAGACTATAGCTTTAAATGGCTGCATAACATTTTGTGATATGGATTAACCATTACTTATCTTAAATCTTCTCTTGTTGAACATTTGAGGTGATACTAAGGTGATTCTTCAGTCTAAATTTTTGCCTACTATTTTTATTTTCTGAAGATAAATTTCAAAAATGCCAAGAAACAGAACCACATGCACAAAGATAGGCATGTTTTCACAGCTTTTATACACATTGCCCAGTTGCTTTCCTGGTAACTTGTTTGATAATAATGAAGTACTGAAAAAAACAAACATTCGTCTTTGGTTGAAACACATTTACATAACACAAGAAAATGGAAAATCTAAGCAATCAATCATCGCACATTTGGACAAGAACCAGATTTAATTGTTCTTGCCCATATTTTGAATTTATTAAGCAGTGCAGAGCTGCCCTCCACATTTTCCACTGATTGTGAAAATTTATGAAGATAAATGGAATTGCTTCGGACTTGCAGTTGAATTTCTCTTGTTTCCAGACTGTGGTCACTTTCCTGACTGATCAGTCCAGAGTGAGAAACAGGCTTGGACAGTCAGCAGGTGTGTTGTGCTGGGATCTTGGAACATCACAACCACTGAGAAGACAGTTTAATCCTCCAACTAAACAAGGCATGGTTAATGCATAAGGGGCAGCCAGTCCAGAATATTAAATCCAACCTCAAGGAGAGCAGCAACTTAAAAACTCACCACTTGTCTAGCACCCTAGCTAGCTGGTCCTGTGCCTGACCTTTTTGTGGTCATTCCCTGGTCCCCACATCCTAGGACTTGCTGACAGCCTGGGGACAAATGCAATTTTAAAAACAAATGCAGACCTTTCCAAAGGCCTCCCCTTGTGTGATTTTTGTCACGTTTCTGGGAATGTGTACAAAGCTTGGGCCATAGAAAGCCTGTGTGACCCATGGTTATAAACACATCACTGGGGAAGGTCCAGCTTTAAGTTTTTGACAAAAGCTTCTTTAAAGAGTGGCTTAGTTTTCAAACTGCTACCGTTTTGAAATTACATTCATAGTGTGGCATCAAACAAGAGGCTTTTTGATAAAGCCCTCCTTATTTCTGGAAGGGTGGAGATGGGAAAGTTGTGGGTGGCAGACATGCTTGGTCACAGGCTCTTAGCTACTGCACTTTGATCATTGTGCAGAGAAGGGGAAAGATCATTACGCCACCAGTTCATAGCCTCAGACTGAACCTCGTTCGTAAGTCATGTGTCTTGCCCACTCCATTAATGATCAGCAAATGACTGGAATTCTGTCCAGGAGACTCAGACATCAGCATACATGTCAAATAACAGCTAACACTGTCAGCTAAAAATAGTACTTTGGATTTAAATGAGTGACTCAGACTTGATTTTCTATGCTTGTTTGGCATAATACTGTCTGTAGGAGGGTTTAAGTTTTGTTTTCCTTTTTATGTGAAAGGAGCGTTACACTGCAACTGTCTGGGCAGTGAACACAGACTTAGCACTGTAGGAATGGGTGAGCTTACACTTCCACCTCTGAAGCCCTGGGGCACTGGGCATAGCTGGCTTCCTAAGCACATTTGAGCACTTGACCTTGTAGTCCAGGTCAGTAACAAATGAGAGGATGACTCAGGAAGTTATGTCAAAGTTTTATGTAACTTCCACAAATTTCTCCATTTGTACTCTTCCCGCTACGCTCCTTCACAAGATGGGCATAATTAAAGGTCTAACTAGTCAATGAAGTACAGTACAAGTTAACCCAGGCTATCTGGCGACAGAGATAGCAAAATGAGAAGCCAAAAATATCTTTCCAAGATATGCCTATATATACCATGAGTTTTTAAAAAGTTTCCAAATTAATGAAGTAACTTTTTTATAAACCTACAATGAAACATATGCATGTTGTTCATCTGAATTAAGTTTTTACTGAATTCATTAATCAGTGTTGGAAGATCAGATCGGTCAGTGTGGTTTTCCTAATTTCAGTCAGTCACTACATGTCAGGCCAGGGAAGGGTGAGTAAACTATGCTTTCTCAAGGCTTGGGCTCCTATCAAATGTGAACCCCTTGGACCTAGATGAGTTTTTGTTTTATGTATTAGTTAGCTTCCCATTACTGCAACAAATAACTGTAACAAATAAACAAACAAACCTATAACAAACTTTAGAAGATAAAATGTTTGTTCTGGCTCACAGGGTTGGAATTTTCAGTCCGTGGTCAGGTGGACCCATCGCTTTTGGGTCTATGGTGAGGGAGCATCACAGCCAGAAACACATACCAGAACAAAGCTGTTCTTTTCATGGATGGGATAAAAGAGAGAGGAAGGGGCTAGAGGTCCATTATGTTCTTCAAAGGCAGTGCTCCAGTGCTTCCTCCCAAGACCCACCTCCTAAAGATTCCCCTATCTCTGGATAGGGTTTAAGGAGGTCTCCAAAGCAGAGATGGGGAAAGTTAACTCGCTGCACCCATGGGGAAGGTTGCAGATTTGCTGACTTCTATCTCAGAAAAAGAATTTTCATGACACATCTGTAAGACACATGAAGAGATCTATTAGGCAGAATATTAAAAATATACATTCAAAGAAATAGAGTAAAGGCCTCAAGAGAGAAGCGTGCTATCTTCTGCAACTGGAAACATGGATTTCTCTTGAAGAGGTACAAATTTATGGAAAAGATGGTCAAACTCAATGGCCCGTTTTACAAGTAAAAGTTTTGAGTCCATTCTTTTTAAGATGGATAATTTAAGCATTCTTTGAATTCTCTTAACCCATTCCTTTATCTCAAGATCGGGTTTCTGAGCTTACAATATCCTTAAGGAATTTTGGACATAATGAGTCTGGAAGGGATTAAGCATGTGTTAATTTAGGGATTAATTTAGGTTACGCTGCTATGTATAGTCTCAGGTAACTCTGAATCCCAGAAGTTACACTTTTTAAAAAAATAACATTTTTTAAATTATGATTTTTCTTTTCTCTTTTCTACCTATCTTGATTTCCTCTATCCTACCTCACCACTACCTCCACATACAGTATTGCTAAACTAAGCATGAAATCTTTAGCACATAGATCTTAAGAGGGCATGCCAGAGCCACATTACAGTGATATATAAGTTTCTCCTCTACTGGAGATGTTTTCTCACTCTGCAGTCCACTGCCAGAACCTGTTACATTTAAGGAACATGCTGTCTCTCCATATCTCCTACTGGCAGCTTTTGTCCCTTCTATTCATGGAAGGAGAGAGTGGGACCTGGGGAAAATTCTGAGTTATTTTCCTATGGGGATCATGGTACAGTGAGCCCATTTAGAAGTCAATTATTAATCCTAAATGAGACAGCACAGACAGAGGATTTCAAATTTTGAAATTTACTATGTAGAAGTGGAGTGGAACCCACGTGTATGAGTTTTAGAGTGTGGACTGTGAGGCTTTGAGGGAATTCCTTGAGCTGGAAATTCCAAAGCATATTTATGGCTGCCTCTAAGACTTGAGACGTAGAAGTGAGAGGGGCGCTTAGGTTAATGCAAAGCAGACTCAGCCAGTTGGTGGCACCAGGATTCAGCATGAAAATCCCTAATGAAATTTTATTAAGGAATTACAGTCTATGGATCCCAACTTATTATGAATGCTCCACATACTTGTGCTGGCCCTCTTCAGTGAACCTAAGCAGTTAAAGACACTCTAGCCATGTTAATAGTACCATCAGTTCCTGATCTCACAGATCAGGTTCAACAGGCCAGTGAGATGTGAAAATATTTTGTGCAGTCCTTTGCACAGTGGCTAGGAGCGCCACTCAAGGGAAAAGCTCCCTTTAGCCTTATTTTTCTAGGTTTAAATGCCCTTCTTTCTTTCTCTCCCAACCCTTTTCTTTTTTCATTAACGTCTCAGAACTGTCGTCATCCCCCAGCCCTGTAACCCCAATGATGAGACTTTGTGGTCCCCTCTCGTGTGTCCCCCAGGTGACCAGTTTCTAGAGAGAAGCCTGTCCACTGTTCTGAGAGGGCTGGGAAGCATGCTCATTCTGCCTGTCCCCACCAGCCTTTGGATGAGAAACCTATTTCTGATAACACCTATCACTGAAAACTGCTATTTCTGAATCTGGGCCAAGTCAGGGCTTGTGCTGCATGCAGTAAGCAGGAAAGGGGTCTTGTTGCATAAATTGATAGATAAATAAATAATAAGACTGGCAGATAACAATCCATTTTTGGAAAAAGATAAAAGTGCCATATGGCTTAAGGAGGGACAGGTTAAAGAATGGGTTTTTATTTAAAAACAGGCAACAAAAACTGGTTACTAGTTACATGGATTTCTACATCATGCAATTATCCCACTGGTTGGGGAATGGTTATTTCTAATAAATTACTTCCAAAGATCTCACACATTCTTTGCATTCTTTTCTGAGTGAATCTGTGATAAATTGGTAGAGCGCCCAACAGGAACTGCAAATGCAGTCATGTAAATGATGAGCAAACGTAAGGGAAAATTTAGCCAAAGGCAGGATAAGAATTTCCTGGCATCAGAATAAGAGCTTGTATCCCAGCTGTAACTCTGTTTTTACAAAATCACAGTAACTTTGCCTAGTACTATACAACTTGAAATGGTCCTTTATTATAGACTTTTAAATGATTCTAATATAAAATAAGAGTAATTTGCTTGTTAGACTCATGAAAATATTATTTATAATACAGAATTTAAGTAGGCAAATATAATAATAAAAGTACCTCGGCAGGCTTTAAAGTTGTAGTTCTCTTGGATATATAATTCCCAACCATTTTTAGAGAGAGATTGAAGAGCACTTAGAAATTTAGGTGTTTTTTTTTTTTAGAACTCTGAACGTTGGTCTCAGGATCCTAAGAATGGACCAAGTTCCACCTCCTGAAGACACCAATTTAGAAACAGTACCTTGGAGGCAATGGTGACTTAGAAAGTTTTGGGAATCGTAGAGTCAAGGAAGTAGTTGTGACGGAAAAGAGACGGTGGTAGAGCAGAGAAGGGTGAGCAAAGGGCATCTGGAGGGCACGGCTATGAAGGGGCTGGCCAAGAACAGGCACGCTGGAGGAGGAGACCGGGCAGAAACTCTCAGCACTGAGAATGCTTATGGAGACCAGGGAGAGTGTTGTCTTACCAGGCCTCTGATGACCCAAAGACATCAGCCCTTTTACCCTCCCCTCAGCTCTCTCTAGTGTGCCAGTCTCCTTACTGTTCCCTGAACATGCCAGCACGCCCACCTTCGGGCCTTAGCCCTGGCTTCCTCCCTCAGGCGTCTGTGTGGCTTACTCTCTCAACTTTAAGTCCTTGTTCAATTGCTACCTTCTTGATGAAATCTACCTAACCACCCTTTCTGCACCAAAACTGTCAATGGCTTGTGCCTGACTCCTTTACTCTGTTCTGCTTTTCTTCTTCTTTTTTTTTCTTGCACTAGTACCTTTCTTATAGCACTTATCTTACTATTAAGTAATTTATTAATTTGAATACAGCTAATTAATAATTGCTTTTTAACAACTTACACAATTCATTATGTATGTTGCTTGATGTGTGCCTCCATACTCCAGCAAAATATAGCTTTCATGAAGGCATAGATCTTTGTTTTATTAACCTATCCTATATGCCTAGATCAGTGCATAGTATAAAAGAAAGCTCAGTAAGTTTGTTAAAGGGAGGAGCTGAGAAGGCAAAGGCAATGGTACCAAATGAGGACCACTGGATTTGAGGTCCTCGGTAACCCTCCTGAGAACACTGCAGGAGAGTAATTTGGAGGTGGGGGTAGTGGATGGGGTAAGACAGAGAAGATGGAAGCATCAAGGGTCATAAGACCTAAACTACAGAGCAAATTAATGTTTGGGAATAATATTTGCAACTCCAGAACTCGAAGCAAGCGCATCAACTCTTCACTGCTCTGGTATGGGTGGGCATGTCCACAGCACACATCTGGTAGGGAACCACAAAGAGCTGTGTAGAGTTGCAATTTAGAGGGCAGAATGTGCCACGCAGTGAACCCAAAGCAAGGACCTTTATATTTTATTTTAATGTGAGAAGAAGGTATGAAAATGTCATCCCAGGAATGCTTTTATTAGGTCATGGTGGTTTCATTCTCTGTCCATCTCAGTTCTTCAGGTAGTCAGGAGTTGTTTGAAGACAGTAATATTTTGTTTGACAGGGTCCAGTGCCCTTGGTGTGGCTAGAAACAGTCTTCCAAGTAAATTAACTAACAAATATGTATAAGATTAACTAAGGTTAGTGATCAAAGGAATCAGTATGTAGTACATGTTTGTACTTCAAAGGAACTTTTGACATTATATTGGGATGGGGAAGAAATGGCGTTCTTTAGGACGTAACAAGTTAGATCATCTAGTGACACATACATAGTCCTTATGCATAGCTTACAAGGTGGAAAGTTAATATTCTACTACAGATTTATCACTGACCCGCAATGTGGTCTTTAAAGAACCAAGGGTAAAATAATCATATTTCCCCACAGTCATATGCTGTTTTAGAAGCCAGAGTGTTCAAGTACAGTCTTTCTTGGGAGGCAGGAGTACTAGAAATTGAGCTCAAGGCCTTCACACTGAGTTACAATCCAAATCCTTTTTTAAATTTTTTATTTTGAGATAGGATCTTGTTAAATCACTGAGGCTAGGCTTGAACTTGCGCTTCTCATGCCTCAATCCCAGAGTGCTGCGATTGCAAGCGTGGTCCCCCATGCCCAACTTCGTGTACAACCTATTTAAAGCAATTCTGTTTTTCCAAAATGCAGATCTACAGTCACATGAATCAAGGGTGATGGAAGTCAGATGAAGATAAGAGAAGAAAGGGCAGTGGAGAACCAAGAAAGCTGCTAGGGCTAAACAAAAAGCACAGGAAAACCAGCAGGAGGAAACAGCCCTTGCTGTGGAAAGGCCACAGGCTGGGCCGGCCTGGAGAGAACAACAGCATCCAGGGCCCAGGGGAGGAAAGGGCAGAGGGCGGAAGCCATGCTCAGAAGTGAAGAAAGCCAGAGGAGAACAAGCAGCTCAGTTTTAGGGAAAGCTGAAGGAAGGGCATCTGTAGGAGGGTGGGGAATTGGAACTTGAGACCATGAGCCAGAAATCATGGAGTCAAAGTGGAGAGGGAAAGAGGAAACCCAAGGGCGATCACCGGCAAAACCAAATCCACGGCAAGAACAAGCTCTAACAACAGGAGAATATGCAAGGCCACAGGAAGAGCTAAGGCACAAAGGAGAGAAATAAAATACAAACAAAAGAGAGTGTGCTCTTTGCTTGAGGAATGGGCAAGCTTTCCAGTGTGTGTGGAATTTGTTTGATGACGGGACACTAATTTATTCTGTTGTAACATGCATCTGCATATATAACAAAAGTCACCTTGTCAGAGTCAAATGCAAAAAGGTAGGGCCTGAGAGTGGACAGGGTGTTGGATATCTACACAATGTTTGCCTAAAGTTTCAGCAGTATTGGACCCCAGAGTACCTGGAAAGTGGACTCTGTAGGGCTCCATTACCTGGTAGATATCAGTTTTTCCATCTGGAATGTAAGACTTGATCAATGAGCTAGACCAATCTGTCTTGGAGAAGAAAATACTTCTTGAGGTTGGCGCCAACAGTAGTTAGCACAAAGATCTTCAACAGTTTTGAGAGGTAGCCTGCTATGTCTCAAGCCTTGGAGAGGAAATTTCATAGCAATAAGCACATAGGAACAACAGTTAACATTTACTGGGGATTTCCATGACATGTACGACATGTACTGTTACTGGCATTGGGCTCCAAAGAGATTCTTTCCAGGTTCTTGGTGTCTTGAACGAAAAATTGGAATAGACACTCAGAACAAGTAGCAATGAATTTACATTTACTGAAAGTGGAAAAGAAATATGCTCTGCAGAGTGACAGCAGGCCAGTGAACAGATTCAGAGTAGCCACAAGGATAATGGCTGGATTCTTTTGCATATGGAATTCTAGATTGCTCCTCCTTCATGCAAATGAGGCCTCTGAGGTAGTTGTCCTGTCAGAAACTAACTTGGCTTGACATCAGATTTAAGCTGTCCTATCAGAGGCTCACTTCGCTTTGTGTCAGATATAAGTGAAGAATGAAAAATGGCAATTTTATGGTTGGTCCCATGTATAGTACTCAGGGACCACATAGTCATTCCACATTCTGTGTTCTAGGGATGCACCCTGGGGGCCTCCATGACTGACTGGCTTTTCATAGCGTTCAGCCTGTTTGCCCCAGCCCTAAGCTTCCATCTCAGTACTGCTCAGCTCTGTATGCATAGTTGATGTTCATTATGTGTAGATTCTGTTTTTACTTACTTGTTAAAATCTGTAAATCCCAAATCAATAAAATATAGTAGTAGTCATTTGTGGGTAAATGCAGAGCTGAGTAAGAGTCAAATCCCCTGACAGACATGCTTACTCTCAACTGAGGTGGAAGAAGGACACATTCTGCCTTCTCGTTATGGCTTTCATGTTGTAAAGGGCTCCTTCCAGTAATGTAGCCATGTAATTTGCATTTCTTGCTTTTCTCCTGGTGATTTCACTGTTTAAAAAGCGCTCAAGTGTACTGCTGCAACGCTGCCTAGTGTTTCTCCATGCAAGGAGGCTGCGATCTGACCTGCGGAGAACAACAGATGTGTCAGAGGTACTTCCTTTGGCCATGAATTATAGTGTTCCTGGCCGTTAGTTAATTAGTGAGTCATCTATACATATTAAACATGATATTTTAAAGAGAAGCACACATAAAACATGGTAATATATTGATTGTTGACAAAAATGTCACCAGAGGCTCACATGTACTTAATCTTGTATTTCTCAAAGGAGAAATAGTTCAGTCTTGGCTATGTGGAACAGAACTACTTCAAACAATGGGAATTGCATATCGTTATATTTAATAGCCACAGTTTTAAGGGCAGATGCGGTGACACTCACCTATAATCCCAGCACTTAGGAGGCTAGGGCAGGTGGGTTGATTGCTTTGAGGTTCAAGGCCAGTTTGGGCTGCATAGCAAGATCCTGTCTCAAAGACAAATATATATGTATATATTTATATTCAACTGTATATATATATATATATATGTATGTATATATATACACACCGGAAGAGAGAGAGAGTTCTATAAAGTAATTCTAAAATGGCCCATTTTACAAAACTGGCCCATGCCTAGGGGCATTTTAGGCCTAGAGAGGTGAAACACTGTGTTCAGAATCATGACGATAGCAAGGCACTGGAGCCTACGTCAACTCTGCATCTCCAGCTCACAGCGTTTATGCTGCCCTACCACAAAAGTTGAGGAGGAGGGCAAAACGAGCTGACCCCGTGAGATGCCCAGGAACTGTTCAATGAAAATTTAAAGTCAAGCTGGAATTTCTGAAACCACAGGTAGAAGAAGAACCAGGAAAATGCTACTTGTTATTGTTCTTCTGTTGTTATTATTGCTACCCTACCGGATGTTGTGGCCTGGGGCAATGCCTACGCAGGGTTGTGACCGTGCCTGGAAGAGAAGAAAACACTATACAAATATGTGACACACTGGAAAAACATGAGCTGGGAGCGGGAAACCCTAGAGTTGGGCCTAATTCTGCCAGGAACTTGCGTCAGGCTTTGGGAAAATTCCCTTTGCTACTCCACACCTCAGCTACCTGACCTATAAGGGACAATGCTGGTCTTTTGCTCTAAATTTTTCTCATATGAAAACTGTACAGCTTCTACCTGGGAGAGTTAAGCTCTATGTTGCCTTGGAATAGGCCTATTTTATAGTCTTCACTTTTTAATCTTGGCATAATTAGTAATAGCTTCTTTCATTCTCAATAATGTTCAATTTGAACAATATGCTTTATGACTATCCTGTGTTTATCCAACATTTGGTCTTCATTTCTTGGCTGGATCAGATGCACAAAACCCTTACCCTAGTCACAGTAGTGGAGACCAGCGAGGGTTGCCTCCTCTAGACACAGTGCATTGTTGTATCTGTCTGTGGAGCTGCTTGACTTATATCTGCTACCAATTTCCCAGCCTATATAAGTTGACTCTTGGCTGATGCCCTGGGCCTTAAATATGAAGTGCCCTGCTGCTTAAACTGAGAAATTCTGTTTTGCCTTTGGTTTTTCAAAACAGAAATTATACAAGATGTACTGTGCAAAAAGCAATGTCTTTAGAGAAAAGGTAGTTTGATTTAGTGTTAGTAATTCAAGGACACAGTGTGTCATAATAAGGTCATTCCTAGTCACATTAGATTTGATGCTTTTTTCATTAGGTTACCTACAATCATAACATGATTACTCATTAGGTTACCTACAATCATAACATGATTACATCATTGGTGATTGAATATAATAAAATCAATTTTAAAATATACAATGAAACAGGCAAGCTTGAAAAGTAAGATACTAAAACAAGAACTTCTGGCAGTTAGTTCTGAGGTTTTTCTAAGCAGACTCCTTCCATCCTCTTGCTATCATTTAAGAAAGTCACAGCAATCACAATATGTTCAAGAAAAAAATCATCTTCACTATTAAACACTATATTCTCCTTCATTCATGATCAATAGAAAGAAAATAGAAAAGAGAAAACAGTTATACCTTATTCTCTTAGCTGGTCAAAGTTTACTTTATAATTTTATTATATTTTTAATTTCTTATGAAAGTATTTCTGCTCAGATAGTGAAAGACAGACCTTAGCCCAAACCAGAATAAATAACCCTAAACTCTCTGAATGGCACTTGGAAAATTAAACAATTAATGAGTCTAATTCTCTAACCTGTGCTTTGATTCAAGCTTTCTTATCTCTGTGAGTAAATTTCAACTATTCTTTCAGAAATTATGATGCAGGCATGTTCATGATCGAGCAAACAGGGCCAAACTGACACCCAACCCCGATACTGTCTCTGAACACTGCGCATGGGTGGGAAATATGCAATTCCTTAGCAGCAATTACTGTTTTTCAGAAAGATGTCTTGGAGGAGAACTAGTTGCTTAAGCAATTGGCTGACATCTGCTTTAGGGTCCTTCAGAGGATATTGAGATGGAGTATTAGCTAAACGATAGTATTCTTTGGAACTTGCTAACCAGAAACTCAAAAGGAGGCCAGTGTCCTTGATGTTCTAGAACAAAGATTTCAAAGTCACCCTGTATCTTTCCACAGTGTCTGCTCTGTGGGCAGGAAATGACCCTTCAAAGACCCAGTGGCTGGCATGGCCTTGGCTGGTGTACACACTAAAGAGGAAGAAACCAAAGGTAATGTTTATCTAGTTCAGTGCAGAGTTTAAAATATCATCCCTCTCTGTGCCAAAACAACAGCAAAAGAAATTTAATTTGGTAAGCAACAACAAAAGGCAATTTGCATTAACAATGTGTTTGTGGGTTTCTTACACTTTCCATAATTATCTTAACTTGAAATGCTAAATGATGTTAGGGCATTTCATACTGTTTCTGAGACATGTAAGGAATAAAAATATTTTTTATGTTATTGAGCATTTATGTTCAATCTGTTTTCTGTTCATTCTTATTTGATTATAAAAAAAAAAGAACTAGGAAAATATCAAATTCTTCTTTGCCTCATGTCTGGTTCAAGATACTTTTAAATATTGACCTGCAGAAAGAATATGGCGCCATTTGCTGAATTTGGAACCATGGAATTCGCTGTATGTTGGTTTAACTCATTGGCTCTGCTGCCTTCCCTGTCACTGACTGTCCTGTCCAGTCACTTTCTCATCCTTCAAAGTTTCCCCAGTGCGGGCCTCCTTTGTGGCATCAGGTTAGAATTGTGTTCAACTCTCTTTCTCTTATCCATCACTTGGAGAAAGATGGAGAAAGTCATCCACTGAATGAGTTCAGTGCATTGAGAAAGGTAATTTTTCTGGCTGGAAGAAGATTATCAAGAAGTCCAGGAGGAAAAAAGCATATTTTAACCAGAGTTCCTTTTCTTCCCCTATTGTCTGACCTTAAAAGGGAAGGTTACATAGTAAAGAAAAAATGTCTGCGACTTCCCAAGAAGTGGATAAACAGCAATCCTTCAGGAAATGATGAGATATTCCTGAGACTGAACAGGTGACATAGTGAAACTTTCAATAGCTTCCCAGTAAGAAAGACAGAAGAGGAAGCAGAGGAGGAATATTCATGACCATCTAGAGATACCATAGAGAGAAAGAAGACCTGCACCTCACCTGTAATCTGAAAGTGCAGGTGACAAAATCTGCTCTGGGAAAGGAATGAAGGCTGACTTGATCTTCCTGGAAGGAGTGAAGCGTGAAATGTGGTACAGAGATTACCTTATAGTTAAGCATGTTTCTACAAACTTTATTTCATATTATGCCTTATACATGTGAAATAATTTAACCTAAAAATGAAATTGCTTTGGATAACTTTTTATTTTAAAAAGTGTAATTAACTTTTCTTGCTTCTAGTTTTCATAATTAATTACTTATAACAAGCAGATGGCGGCACTTGCTAATACACATTATAATTTCAAAATTAGTGCAGTTAATCACCTGCACAAGGCTGGCCTTGACAACCTATTAAGTGATGACAGATATTAAACCCTAGAATAATAAACAACCACTCCCATTCAGACCATTCACAAAAAAATGTAGATTTTAGAACAAGAAGGATGTGCGTTCAGATCTCAGCTGTAGAGTACATGGCTGTGTTGTTTGCCACCTCTGTGAGCGTACTTTTCTCATCTGTATCAACCATAATTCCTGATAAGTTGTAGTGTTGTAGGAACTATATGCGATATATACAAATACTAACAGTGCCACATAGAGCCTTAGGATCTCAGGAAATACTAGTTACTCATCACAGGACACCATGGAACCATCCACATTTTTAGAAATATAAATACTAGACATATTGGGTGTCTCAAACCTAGGGTTTTAAAGTTCCATTGATAATCTAAAGTCATACTATAGCATCCTTGAAAAGGTTTTTAAAATATTTGGAATGAAAACTTTCTGCTTAAACTAGAAATACTTTTGGTTACACATGGTGTGACCAGCTGTTCAGGTTTGCCTCAGACAGGAATTTCCTAGGATGTAGGATGCCTGGACATGTAAGAGCTCCCTCAGTCTGAAGATGGGAAAGTCTCATGCAAATCTGGGTCTGTTAGTCTCCCTAGCCTCAACTCACAGGTATTTTGGCAATCCCACCTGGGATTTCCAAGGGATTTCCTTGGATTAGCAGGATCAGTTTTACCTGGAAACTTATTATAAATGCAATTTCGTGGGTCCCAGCCCTACTGAATCACATATTCTAGGGGTTGGGCCTCAAAGTCCATGTCTTAATAAATTCTACAGGTGATTTTAATGCATGTGGCTTGTTAAAGTTTGAGAAACTGTTCTATAATGTTACTTATATCAGGCTAAGATATTTTACATAGGAAAATAGAAAAAAGTGGTGTATTTTGCTGCTTCGGTTTCAAGATACACAAGTGAGTGTTTTCGCAGTTTGGTAGTCCTCCCTATTGACCTCACTCCCCAAGTTCTCTACCAGTTCAGCACTGAGCAATGACCACGAAGGATGTGGAATAAGGGAAAGGGCAAAGATACAATAACCAAATGGATAGGTCAGCGTTTTAGTTGGAATTATGCAACTAAAATGTAGGGGACAGTTTAAAAGCTTCCCTGCCCTGGTCAGTTATCACACAGTCAGTATCCAGGAGCCGGACGAGGCAGGAAGTGTATGGGCAGGGCCAGATTAAAGCTCTGGAAGGAAACACACGGAGGCCTCTCAAGTTAATGGCCTCTTAGTCCCTCCAACAACCACACAAATTTTAGGGAGTCTCTAGGTTACTTTTAAAAGTAAACCAGGAAAATTTGTTTAGTACCTGATGCTTTTGGAAGACTTTGAACATTTGAAATTCTAGGACACTGGATTGTACAATAACTCATTTTATTCCATATATTGAAATATCTTTCACACAAACCTTTCAGCACCTCACAGGCTTTTATCAGTGAAAAGCTGCCTTTTTGTGAGGGAGCATAAAATTCTACTTCTTACCACTGCTTCCAGCGGGAGCTATAGAAATGTCAGCCAGTGGCCAATGCATCGCAGCACGGTTGTTTTTCATCAGTTCTTTGATTTTTGGATAAAAATACAACATAAGCACGTATCATTATTAGATCCTCCACAAATTCAAGATTTTCTCAATATTAGGGCTAATTGTGTGAGCTTCTTTCTAGGAAGAATGATCTCACTTTGACCAGGGGAAAATTAATTGTTTGTTAAATTTTATTTTAAAGAGAATAAAAATTTAAAAAGCAATGAAATCTTAAAAAACATTAAAAGAATACAAAATTTCAAAACAAGATAGGAAATCAACAATTGTTCTTATATTACATATTGTTATCTTCAAAGTAATTGTTCAGATTACCAGAAAAAAAAAACCATGTAAAATTGGTCAAAAATATTCTTCCCTGGGGCTGGGGATACAGCTCAGTGGAATAAGTGCTTGCCTAGCAAGTGCAGGGTCCTGAGATCGATCCCCAGTACCGCCAAAAAAAAAAAAAAAAAAAAAAAAAATTCTTCCCTTCTTTCTTTTCACCTTTCCTTCATCCCAGTTGTTCCTTTCTTTGAGCCGTTTGTTTCTCTTTCACAATATCTGTTGTCCTTTTTGGATTTTGTTTACTCTTTCAGGTTCTTACACTAGGGAGACAATATGATGTTTACACATGTGGGTCTGATTTATGTCACTTATGAGTATGGTCTCTAGTTGCATCCATTTACCTGTAAAAGACTCGTTAATCTTCCTTTATAGCTGAGTAGTACTGTATGGTATAAAAATACCACATCTTTTTTATCAATTTCTCAGTTTGTGGACATTTGGGTTGTTTCCAAGATGTAGCTCTGACAAATTGCACTGCTATAAACATGTGTGCACATATATTGCTGTGGTATGATGTTTTCAGTTCTCCTAGAAAAACACCCGGGAGGGGAATAGCTGGGTCGAATGGGACCTCTAATCCTACTTTTATGGGGGAATCTCCACACTGATTTTCCCAGTAGTTGTACTAGAGTACACTCCACCAACAGCAGAGAAATGTTCCTTTTTCCCCACAGCCCCTCCAGCATTTGTTAACGGTTGATTTCTGAATGGTAGCCACTTTTTCTGGGGTGAGATGGAATCTCAGTGTTCTTTTAATATGCATCTCTCCAATGACCAAGATGTTGAACATTTTTTCATATATTTGTTTGCTATTTGTATTTCTTCATCTGAGAAGTGTGTGTTCATCTCCGAAGCTCATTTTTGGACTCGGTCTTTGAATTTTGGGGGCCTGATTTTTTAAATTCTTTATATGTTTTAGATAGAAGTCCTTTGTCTGATGGATGCAATTTGCTTTCTGTTCATGAATGCTGTGCCTATCCCTATGTCTTCTAGATTTCTACCTACTTTCTCTTTCAGTAGATGTAGTGTTTCTGTTTTAATATTTAGATCTTTGCTCCATTTTGACTTTTAGGGTAGTGCATGGTGCTAGACTTGGGTCTAGTTTAATCTTTGTTGTTGTTTGTTTGTTTTTGTCTTTTCTGAGACAGGGTTTCACTATACAGTTCAGGCTGAACTTGAACTCACTTTGTAGGCTAGGCTGGCCTCAAACTCACAACAATCCTCCTGTCTCAGCCTCCCAAGTACTGGGATTACAGGCATGTGCTTCCATGACTGGCACAAAGCCTAGTTTAATCTTTGGCATGTGGAGAGCCAGTTTTTCCAGCACTATTTATTAAAGAGGCTATCTTTCTTCCAGTAAACATGTTTGGCTCCTTTGTCAAAGATAAGGTGGCTGAGTGTGTTTGTAGCTGTGTCTGTATCTTCTAATCTGTTCCATTGATCCTCGGGGCTATTCTTTTGCCATTCCCATGCTGTTTTTATCACAGTGGCTTTATAGTATAATTTTAAGTCAAGGATTGTGATGGTTCCTGCCTTGCCTTTGTTACCCAGGATTGCTTTTACTGTTCTGGGTCTCTTCTGGTTCCAGATGAATTTTAGGAATGTTTTCTCTAGATCTGTGAGGTATACTAATGATATTTTGATCAGGATTGCATTGAATCTATATAACAGTTTTGAGAGTATGGCCATTTTCACAGTGTTGGTTCTTCCTATCCATGGGCAAGGAATATCTTTCCATTTTCTGAAATCCTCTTCTATCTCTTTTTTCAGTGTGCTGTAATTTTCACTGTATAGATCTTTTACTTCCTTTGTTTGATTGATTCCTAAGTATTTCATTTGGGGGGGATGTTATTGTGAAGGGTATGGTTTCCCTAATTTCTCTCTCAGAAAATTAGTTTTCTAAGGTAACACGTTCCTTCTTTATCACACCGAAAACCTTCTGGAGGACAAGTCCTTTGCTTTGGTAAATGTGAGAAAAACAAATGCCAAAGTTACCACAAGGGTGTGCTGACTTTTGTCATAGTTGAAAGCATGTATCATTTCTGTTATATAGTTGAGATATTGAATGTGCTATTGAAATGTTTTTATACTACTGATACCTTGAGTAATCCTAACTGCAAGAGAAATATGACCTCAACAGTTTTACAGCCATTTAAATAATGCATTTGTTTGTGTCTGTTTCTAACAAGAAGGCAACATTCAATAGAATTATAATAGTATTACTTTCTTTAGCAAGTGGATTCAACAGTCCCTAAGTAGATGGTGGATAACCTTCCCACAGTGTCATATTATTTTCCATTATAGATGTTAAGGTTTCTTTACAATGGAATAATGTAAGCCACACTACATCTTGAAAATATCCACAGCTTTCTACTCTTTAAAAAATAGTAATAAATCTTTACTTTTTAAAAAAATTCCCCAACCCTCCTGGTAGTCCAAAAGTCATGGCATACATAACCCCTTATGCCATCATAATAAGAGTGGGCTCTGTTAGGCAATATTCTGTTACTATAACAAATACCAGAGATAGAGCTATTTTAACAGAGGAAAGGTTTCATTTGGGCTACAGTTTTGGAGGCTTCCACTCAGAACCATTTAGCTTCATTGCTATGGGCCTTTGGCAGCATAATACGTCATGGATACAGTGCATGACTATGTAAACTATCTGCCTCTTGGCTGGGAAATGAGAGAGGACGAGACTGGAATGTCACAATTCCAATTCAGGGCACACCCTCAGTGGCTGATGGAACTTCCTTCCACTAGGCCTTACTTGTCAAAAGCTCCACCACCTCTCAACAGCATCATTAGCTGGGTCCCAAGCTTTTAACACATAGGCCTATGGGAGTCACTTATTCAAACCATAGCATGATTTAGTACCGAGTTAGCAATAGATAAAGCTAAGTGTGACTATAACGGGAGAAATGATAGGATTTGTTGGGATTTGGTGTCCATAACTTCTTTCTGTTCTATTCTACCTTTTCTGATCTCTAGGCAAATGGATGAGAAGGAAGGGCCAAGTGTTTGTAGCTCTTGATAAAGATTAGTGTTCAGTTTGAGAAACACAGAGGACTTCTTAGGTTGGGGGAGGACAGCCCAAAGGCACAGAGGAAATCTACTTATGTGACCCTCTCCTAACTCTCAGACTTGGGCTGGGGATATAGCTCAGTGGAATAAGCACCTGTCTAGCAAGCGCAGGGTCCTGAGTTCAATCCCCAGTACCGCCAAAAAAAAAAAACAAATAAATAAAAGTCTAACTCTCAGACTCTTTTTCCTCATTGGTGCAAGGTGCTCATTCCTCAAGAATTCAGATTAATACCTAGAGTTCTTTTTTATGATTTCACTTTTCCTTAATCTGGAGCCAATGAAGGAGGAAATCACAAGTTAAAGGAAAAGCACAATTCAATATTGCAAATCTGTGTTGGAAAGGGATAGCACCATAACTTATACCCAAGAGAAGGAACTACAGTGATCTGTCATTGTTACTGTTGGTGGGCCTGAACATTCATCTGGGAATCAAGGCACAGTCTCCATGATCTACTGCATGGAGCCTTTTTCTCCAAGAAGCTCTGCTTGACACCTCGTTATATCCTGGGGTAAAGCCTGTGTGAACTCCATGTTCATGGAGTCCTGTCAAAGAGTGTCTTCTGTCTTGGTCCAGAAAACAACTTAAACACAAACCCTAAAAGTCAAAGCTGTCATGGTCTGCTCACTTCATCTGATTATTTATTTATTTATTTATTTTTATAATTTTTTTTCAATTAAAAAAAACAAAAGTACAAAAACATATTGACAAACAGACACCGATTAGCATAAAAAATAGTACAATCACAACTAATATATAGACAAGGTGATATGGTCTCAAAAGTGGTTATTGCTTTATCCATTGATATCTTCGAAGTGTAAATATATGAACACATATACAGACATGCAAATTTACTCAGACAATTAATCCTCTCAACAGAAAAAACACAAAAACCAAAAATCCGAAGACAAAAAACAAAACAGGCAAACAACAACAACAGCAACAACAACAACAACAACAACAAAACACCAATACTTGCTGCTTTACATATTGATATCTTCGAAGTGTGTGTTCAGGATAACACATACAGACATACAAGATTGATCAAATAACCCGTCATCGATTATTGCTTAGCATTAAGTGATATAATACAATAGTAGAACCATGTTAGCCCTCCTGCATATATGTATATTCATATATACATACATACATTTTTGTCTTTTTCTTTTCTCCTTTCCTTTGTCCCATCTGTTCT